>PITA01025313.1:0-24620 GCA_004023965.1 Spilogale gracilis
CGAGCAGTGGGCTGCAGGCCCGGTGAACTAATCAGAGCGGCTCCTGCCCCACGGCAGACATTTGGTTGCAACCGCGGGGCGTCTCTGGATCCTCTGACCACTCGCCCGCCCCGACACTGTGCAGGAGCAAAGGCAACCACAGTGAAAAATCTTCATTTTGTTTTCTTTTCTAAATGTCTATATTCAGGCAAAAGGAAATACATATGTATGTATAGTTAAAGGGCACCAGAAGACCTATAACTAGGAACTGCCGGGAGTCCCACTGAATCAATATTTAACGTCGGCTCCACGAGCCATCCTCTCCCTTGGGGAAGAAACAAATCGAGGGGCAGAGGAGAGCGGTGCGTCCGAGGGCAGCGCGGGGCAGCAGACCGCGGCGGCCGGTACCAGCTGAGTCAGAGCTGCGGTGTGCCGAGTGTGGGCCCGGAGAGAGCATGTGGCCACAGTGGGAAATTAATTACCTGCAGGAAAGCTCCTCATGCCCATGACCTGATTCCTAAGGAGGCCGTGCGTCGGGTACTTCCCTCGCCACGAACCCTCCAGATGGCACCCGGCACCTGCCTTCCCCTCACCCGGGCAACAGTGCCCGGAGGGACAAGTTAGGGCTCCTAAAGAAATCTTTAAACTCTGTCATTATCTGTCTTTGCAACTGGACTGAATGACAAATACTCAGCAATGCTAAACCTATGCGCTACGGGTCCCTTCCTGAGCTCTTTCTCTTTGTGCTACTTATGCCAGATGAGTAGGCACTTTTATCACAAGAACACTGTTAAAACCCGGATGGGATTTGTGTGTTCTTGATGACGGCCTTGCTGGCTCTGTTCCAGCCGCGAGGCAGTTAAAAGGCTTCCTAGTCCCCAGGGGACGCCTGTCCTGGCAGTGAACAAGGTCAGGCTATTCCCGAGGCGTCTGGACTCGCCCTGGGGGGGGCACCCCCAGCCGAGCAGGGTCCTGAAAGCTGAGGGCGGCACCGTGGGGCTGCAGGTGTGGCGAGAGACACAGTTCACTGTCAGTTTCTTAAATATGGGGGGGGGCCTCGCTGGGTCCTGTTCACCAAAGCCACTGGTCCTGTCTCTCCGCCACAAGCCGCAGGGTGGGGAGCCCCGGTGAGGGCTGGAGCGGGTGCTCTGTTCCGAGGACACCACAGGCAGCGCAGCGACTGATGTCACTGCGGGGGGCGCCTCTCACTGAAGAGATGCTGGGGTTTCTCTGCTGAGGACAGGAGAACAGGGTGCCTTGGCGCTTCAGTTAGTAGTAAGGACTCGGAGCTTCATTGATGCCACCAGGAGGACTTGAGAAAAGGTCTGGTTGGTGGCACAACAGGAGAAGGGATGCCCCGTAGAGGTCGGAACACTGCAGTTTCTGGGGGTTTCTGGGGAGGTGGGTGCTGGATCTGCCACCGGGGGCTTCTCATCCCGGCAGCCATGGCTGCCGCAGCGCGGGTCGCAGGGCCACGCCCTCCAGCCTTCCAGCCCGGGAGGGAGCAGGTCAGCGGTGACAGCACGTGCGCAGCACTCTCCCGCTCTCAGGCCCAAGCGCTGCCTCCAGGAAAGTGACTCAAGAACCAGCTGGAGCCGAATGCAAATCAGCCGGTGGGGGGGGGGGCAAGGGAGGGAAGAGGAGAGGAAGGAAAAACAAAATCCAGGAGGAAAGGGGGGCCAAGAGAACAGAGGCCCATTGCGGTAGAGCGCACCGTGTTTCCAACAAACAAGAGCAGGGCTTGGTGCTGCCTGACATTCGGTCCCCAGCAGCCCGTGACCCCAGCCCTCCCTATAAGCCGCAGTTTACCTGTGGCCATCAGGCAAAGTGTAAGGGCATGAGAAGGAAGCTGCCGAAAATGGGAAAGGTCAAAGGAGCAACATTAGCGGTAACATTTAATTCCTAGTTTTATGTCTAGGCTTACCTGAGGCATATTTCCTAAAGGAAGGCTCTTTACTACAGTCTAGTGGCCTCACGCATATCATTTGAGGATGAAAATGACTAATTCTAGGCCAGTAAATATGCAAAGAGCCCGGCTCTTGAAACATTCAATCACGTCCCCGTTCCCCGTAGGCCCCCCATGAGCTGTGAGTCTGAGAGCCACCCCAGGACAAGGAGTCTCCCACATCTCCGCGGGGCGGGAATGCTGAATCCAGACTTGTTCCCAGATACACACAGGCATAAATAAGAACATCAATCGTGACCATCTTAATTAGCTGGGAGGGTCTTGCAAATCACGAGCGACTCACCTGAACAGCTCCTTTCGCCCAGGAAAGCGAACAGTGCTGACAAGCAGAGACAACGAGCCCATATTTCACATGTCCGTGCGACCGATCTGTTTGGGAACCTTTTTACTCAAGTGTATGTTTGAGGTGTTTCCTCTTTGCCTCTAATACTACTGGAAGCCTCAAGGCCACAGTCGTACACCAGAACGGTGCTCTGCTCAGCAGAGGGACAGCAAGCGCTCAGGCCTGCTGTGTACGCGGCCCCTGTGCACACGAATGGATGCGAGCCTGGCCGTGGGACACGGGGCTGGCCTCCAGAGAGGGTCACAGATGTGCGGCAGCTCCTTCCCTTCCCATGACAACAGACAGCCCCCTTAAGTATTCGAAGGAAATGTCGTCGCCTACATTATTTCCCAGCAAAATTAATCAATAGTCTTCTCAATACTAACCTCATGGGATAATAAAATAGTAAGAAGGCCTGACACTATGTAAAACTGAGGGGTATGCTTTGTACTATGGAATGACCTACTTCACCTTTACCTTGAAATAGCAAAGATGAGGGATGATTCATTTATTAAATACAAAGAAAAAAATCTGGTACGGAAGTCTCTTTAAACTCTTCTCTTTTTCTTACTAATTCAGTTTAAATGAATTTATTTTTCTTTAAAACACTAAAGAATATATACTCAGTCTTTCAATGAACAGATCATACTGGGGCTGAAACGTTTCCTCTTGTCTGCATCAATTTACCTGCGCAAAATCAGCAGCAAGCCGCACTTTCCCGCCTTCACCAAGAGGTCTTATGAGGCTGGCATTGCGAATAAAGAGTTCGATCGCTCTTTGGGCGATAGCTTCAGTGTTGTCAAAGACAAAATCCAAGCATTCAAAGTGTTTAAAGTAGTCACTCATAACTCTGGCAATGAAACCCTGAAGCTCCTTCATGTACAGAGAACAAGGGACATCAGGCTTTCCCGAACTGGACAGTGACCTGCGAAAGGGAAAAAACAGCCAATGTACTAACAGCCACCATTCAACTTTTGCCTGCCCCTGCCCCCCCCACCTGCTATTTCAATCCTAATTTTTCCCATAGTGGCTAAAAAGGGATCGCTCATTCTCACTAAGAGCGAAGGAGCGTGAAACAAGGTTTAAATTATAAAGACTGTTCTAAGATGCTAGGATGGTTACTGAAGAAATATTAGAATCCCTTTACCCAGAGATTAAGAATGAAACGGACAACCATCTGTCTCGGGTGACTCACACACTACCTTATGCACTCTCTGACCTCTCAAGGTCCTTCTCAGCTTTACGAATCTCCACTCCTATGTTTTGCCTGGTTAGTGAATAAATCAATAATGAAGCCTAAAATAGCATTTTACACTTTGTAAGGGCAGAAAACACTGCCTTCCCCAAACAAATTCTTGGCAAAGATATTTCTGCTCCTGTGCTATTTAATCTGATCAGCCCGATAGTAGATTTCTGCCTGTGTTAGTGGTTATGTAACAATACACATGGTATGCAATTTTGTCCTCCCAGATGATGAGGTCTGCAAAGACTCTAATTTGGATCAACAGATGATGCCAGCTGATGCTCCACGAAATGCTATTTATATTTTATAAGTGTTTATAATTGCTCTTTAAGGAATATATTAAAAGAATGTGAAATATTTATAGGAAAGAAGTTATACCAAAATTAGAAATCACCTGCTATTAATTAGCTAACCAATGAGATCACTGGCTACAAAGTGCTGATTCGTCTTCAAAAAATGAGTGCTTCCATATTCTGAGAATGACGTAGAAAAAGTTGCAATGGTCTAAAAAATAATAACAGATATGACTCAAATGCCTAGAGCAAGAGAATGAGGCGAACTTAATTATTTTCCAAGATAGCAATGAATGCTTATTATCAGGGGATGCTAACCAAAGGTCTTCTATTTCCAGAAGCAGATAGAAATAGAGAAGCCAGTCCTAAGTTCCAGAAGGGAGAGATTCTGTTCAGGTGTAAAAGAGAATGTGCTAACTGAGGCAAGGCCACCGACGGGGGGCACAGCGGACCACTGACGCGCGGCTCAGTGCGGCCTCAGTCAATGGGGGCGATCTTAGGAGAGAGGTTAGGCTGTGCCGGATTCAGACCACTGCACAGCCTCTCTGTTCAGTTCAACAGACTAGGTTGGAGGGAAAAAAAAAAGGTACACATCTCTTTCATGTTTTCTTAGGCTTTATCAAAAGCACTGTTGTTACCATGCACTACTCCAGAGAAGTGTTTCAAGAATTTTCACCTGGTCAGTTGCAATGATTTCCACGAGGATGAGAAAATAATATACTAAACCAGTTCCAAGCACATGGCAATATAAGTAAAATAATCCCTCAGGCAAAATTTGGAGATAGGTATTATCAATTCTTAGCATGGATCAGAAGGCTGATTTAAATTCATTAGAATACGGAGTGTGCTTGGCCATCACTACAGCAGCTGTCCCAATTATGCCGAAGCTTCTAGTATGAATTTCAGCTGACCGAGTGCAGCGGTAAGCTGCGCAGAAACATAAGAGAGCCGGGTGTGCAAGCCGAAGGCAGAGGGCCTAAGCAGGTGCACACCTGAGCGGTGGCAGACGATCACCTCCAGGTCCCCTTGGGGTGTGTGTGCTCTCCCCGCGGCTGAAGGGTGCCTCCATCACGTCAGGACCTAGGTGCTTCCTACCTTCACTGCCTTCCCGCCCCCGTGCAAAGCTATGATCAGGGATGAGTCACTTTACATTAAGTCAAAGAATTTCAATCAATGTACTACATCCATCAGACATTTACATTTTGAGCTTTACCTAATTTGGAGAGAAACACACTGGTCCTATTAACTGCGTTTTAAATAGCACGAGACTGTGCTGAGCATTACTTTAATTCCCTTTTTATGTTTTGGAGGCATGACTCTTCGAGCAACAGAGGGGCTCTCAACCTCCACTCCGCACACAGCTGGCCGACAAGGTAAATCTGCTTCATTCCTTTTACCCGAAGTAATTACAGAGGGCTCTCAAGGGCACGTGCTCACTATTCTTTTCCAAGGGCGACTCCTGGGGGCTGGCCCTACTATAAGAGTGATCCTACTTCCTGAATCCTTTCATCTCATTTCACCCCATTTTTCATTCGAGCCGAACATTTCACATGTGAAATGAAATGACAGAATAGTAATTACTAGTAGCAACGTTCTAGAAAGGGAGAAAGTCACCGCCCTGGGGCAATAATCCCGAACATACCATGAAGCAGCAGAGCCTCACATTCCTGTCCCAGCACACAGGGAAAACGGCCGTGAGTGGAGTCCCCAGTGCCTGCCGTGTATACACGGAGAGCGGAAATGGGGCCGTTAAAAGCCATTTGGGGAAAAAAATTAAGGGCAGTGTTACACACCTTAAAATAATGCCTCGTGCTCGCGGCCACCTATGACCGGTCATCCGGCTCCCTAGTACTGAAGCGGAGCGCTTAGGACATGCCTCCTGGGGACCGACGCTTAACGCCTGGTCCCCGGGCTCAGGCACCAGCTGGGCTCCGCCGACAGGTGGGCTGAGGGCGGTGAGCGCCCCACAGGACGCGCCCCCACTCTGCCTCCTTCTCAGGGGCGCTGGGGATCGGCCTAACGGGGACATTTCAGATCTCTTCTGAACAAAATCCATTTCCTCCCAAATATGCTAAGTAGGTAGTTTTGTATGCCTGTCTCCAAAAAGTACAGCATTCTGTGTATAACACACTTCACCCTCTGTGATTCATTCCATTACTGAAAAGAGAGCTACCTTTTTACCCTTCAAAAGATATTTTGTGAAGAAAATAAGTGATTAGAAAAATTAAAGGACAGTGTAAAATTCACACAACTTTCTACAAACAGCCAGACTAGTGGCTGGACATTTAATAAAGTAGATATTAAAAGAATATGAGAATAGAAATACAAAGAGGAAAATTCAGAAACAGTAACCATGAGCTAGGAAGATAAAGCAGGTATCTACACAACAGTATCTGAGTGTTCAGCTCTAGAGTGTGGCTAAGATGAAAAAAAAATTACTCTGAGCATGTGCAAGTAATTATTCCAAATCCTCTACAAATACTGTCCTGATACATGGAGCTCAAACCATCTTCCCCTCCTTAAAAACATCTCAGTGAATGCTGGGTTGGGACCTATGATTTTTATTCTCAAGATACATGATGGCACAGGTAAGCAGTGCCCCGAAAACAGCCACGGGATACTCCCCGAGCACTGACGAGGCGAGGCTGCGACACGACCGGACAGGGTCGCCGCACGACGCTGAGAAAGCAAAGTGCTCCTCGTGGGCCGCGGCAGTGCGCCCTCAAGGCCAGGGCAGGACCCCGACGGGCACGGGGCAGAGCTGGGACGGTTCATGTAAGGAACATGCCCACGCCGGAGGCTCACGCGCAGGGCATTCGTGAGACAGAAGGAGCGGGATCAGCTTGAGAAGAGGAGGGGGGACCAACGACCAGAAACCCTGCGGTGCCACCCTGGGGCCTGCAAACGTCAACGAGTCTGTTTCAGTGACAGGCGAGAAATGATGGAAACAGGAACTGAAAACTCTTGGTCAGCGAATGGTGCTCACAACGGAGAGAGGAGCATGAGGCTGGAGGTCAGACTGGTCGCAAGACGAACGAGGCCTCGGCGGAAACAGACCTAGGGAGCAAGGGCGGCGGTGGGCCCCAGACAAACAAGTCAGTAAAGGCCGGTGAAGACTGTGGCTGGAAGTGCTTACCCAGAGAAGTCCTCCTGATGCATAGTGATGATTATGGCCTCTATGGCGTCTGCCACTGAAGTCAGTAAGGGCTGCACGGCGCTTCCCATAAGATCATGGATTGTCTAAAAAAAGGGAGGGGCAGGCAAAATTAAAGACCAACACAAAGAAGGCCAACATGGGAGCGCATTCTGACTAAAAGTTTTTACATCAAATCCGGACTGTATACAGTTCTTGAACTGGAACAACTTAACAGAAGTCTGTTCCTCCCCCAACCGCTGCTGGGGGTGATCTTTAAAGCTGACAATAGGGACGGCTCAGTCCTTAAGCGTCTGCCTTCGGCTCGGGTCATGATCCCGGAATCCCGGGATCGGGTCCCACATCGGGCTCCCTGCTCGGCGGGAAGCCTGCTTCTCCCTCTCTCACTCCCCCTGCTTGTGCTCCCTCTCTCGCTGTGTTTCTCTCTGTCAAATAAATAAATAAAATCTTAAAAAAAACCCACAAAGATTTAAAGCTGATAACAGGTGGAACATGGCATGGCAAATTTCAAGCCCTCCATTCCTCTCACATTTTCAAGAAGTTTCATGGTCAAATGAGCTCCTGAAGAAAGGAGGGGAGAGGAGCCGTGCCACTTACAAAGATCAACTGAACACTTTTTGTGAAGTTTCTGAAAAGAGTGAGGCGAGACCAAAGTCATTCTTCGGAACTGGAACAACACCGTACGGCTCTAAGCAGAGTGAATATAATAAAGATGCTCGTGATTCTTACAGGGCACAAGAGTGAGGCATCTCCTGGATTCGGTTCCTATTCAGTAGGAGTACTTCTGGTACTTGGCGCCATCTTCCTGTCCCAATTTTTGTCACGAACACCTAGTACTTGAGCTGTGGCGTGGGCACTTGCTACCGGCCTGGAGGGGGTGAGGACAGGGCCGCTGCCGCGCCACCTGCAGTGCGGGGGACAGTCTCCCACAGCAAGAACTCCGCGCAGCCCGGAATGCCGGCAGTGCTGCAGCTGAGAGCCGCTCGACGGCGAGGTGTAACCCTCGGTGCGCTCACAGAAGACCCCTTGGCCTTAGTTACGGGTTTTTAGTGTGAAAATATTCACTGCGCCTCAGCAGACACTTAAAATCTAAGACTCAAATATATATGTTTCAATGACGATTGCATACGGTGAAGACGGGTGGCTTTTGGCTCATATGCTCGAAATCAATCAGAAAAGGTTAAAATAGACCCTTATTCATTAAACTCCTAAAGGTCAGCTCTAGCCCTTAGTCTCCGATAAAAGTGCACACAGTGTGTACCGGGACTGAGAGGGAGGCAAGGAGGGAGCGAGCGAGCCAGCGATGCGGGAGCAAAAGCGCAGAGGGGGCCGCAGGGAGTTCGCCCTCTAGGGATGCAGGAACAGCTCACAAGTCACCCCGGGCTCTACAGGGCGCTACGTGGTCAGGGGGAAACACCCCTGCCCTGAGATCATCTGGAAAACAAAAGGCGCTGCCTAAACTGAATTTCAAAGGACAAACAGTAAGAACCAAGGGAGAAAAGACAGGGCTGAGAGGGCAGAAGTTCCAGTTCTGGTTGCCTGGGAATTTACCCGGAAAGCAGGGAAGCGCTCTGTGTAGGCTGCCATGAGTTGGGAATTTACCCGGAAAGACATGGGAAGCCAGTGCTGGGTTTTAAGCAACAAAAAAATTATGGTTAAAGATTTGAATTTGGGACACATTATGTTGGACAGTAGACTGGGTAAACAGCCTCAAGGCAGTAGTGGCATCGAAGCAAAATAGTGAGCGTCCCAACCAAATCAGAGGCAGTAGGAATAGAAATGAGGAGCTAACTGTAAAAGGAGAACAGCAGGACTGGGTGATGGCATTTGAGAAATATGGCACAGCAAGATTCAAGGGTACACTTCGACTTTTTTCTTTCATGATTTGGTGACACTATTAACTAAATGTCTAAATGCAGACGGAGCACGTGGATTTGGGGAAGGAGAGAAAAAAGGAAGAGCTCGGATTTGGCCATGAATTTCTTGAAGGGTTTATGGGAAATCCACATGGGCTATCCAGGAGGTACTGAAATATTTACATTTGTAGTTCTTGACACATTTTGACTAGAATTCGGTAGTCTTCGGCTTTTAAGAGGGAAGATGAGGCCAAAAGAGTCAGTGGGGCCCCAGGGGATGGTTTGTAGAGTAAGGCTAAAGTGCCGTTTTGAAGTCATTCAGAAGAGGAGGAGCCCTTCAAGGGTTAAGAGGGCTAAGATTTTTATTTAGTATATATTATAGACTGGGTACTGTGCTATGTGCCTCAGATACATTTTTAAATTATTTTTTAAAGATTTTATTTATTTATGTATTTGACAGAGAGAAACACAGCCAGAGAGGGACCACAAGCAGGGGGAGTGAGAGAGGGAGAAGCAGGCTTCCCACCGAGCAGGGAGCCCCATGTGGGACTCAATCCCAGGTCTCCGGGATCATGACCTGAGCCGAAGGCAGACACCAAAGGACTGAGCCACCCAGGCGCCCCTGTGTGCCTCAGATATTATAATTCCACTTAAAATTCAATTATTCCTTCATCTAAGAATATTAAAATCTTCAACTTACAGGTGGAGAGTCTAAAGTAATTTATGGATTTCACTAAACAGGAGTGAAAGACACCGCCCTGCAGTGAGCAAACAGGAGGGCCGGGATTTCCCAGGTGTACGTGACTTCAATGAGCTTTGGGTTATACTTTGCCCACTTGCAGAAGAGAAGAAGGAAGAGACATTAGAGCATCATAGAAAGAAATAGAAGGATTTCAAGAAAAAAGCGCAAGTTATCCACTCTGATATTAAGGAGTGAGTACCTAACTACAGAGCCCTCCTGCAGACAGGACAAATAAACCACATCTGGAAGGCTCAGAGATGGGGAAAAAAGCAGGTCGCTTTAGAGGGCTGTGGAATCCAGAGCAAGCACCAGAAGAAAGTGACTTCTCCATTTTTTGTGGCTTTGCCCTAAGAGCGCCTATGGTCGTGGTGGTGGCAAGGCAGGGTGGTTAAACTATGAGAGAAAAACAAAACAAAACAAATCCAGCAGTCTCTGAGGCTAAAGGAACGATGGAAAGGAGCCGTGGTTCAAGCAGGGCTGCTAGAGTGAGATGGGAACCTCGGAAAGGGGAGAGCCAGAGCAGAACGCCTAATTCTATACTGGAGCTCAGCTCAGCACTACCCTTCGGCTGAGACTCATCCAGCGCGCCCGTGCAGAGCAGACGCAAAGTGCCGGGCAACCAGGGTCTGAGAAGTGCACCGAGGTCCGAGGCACGGCCAGCCGCAAGTATGACAGCGTACAATCAAGAGCCTAATCAAGCGGATTAAGCACTAAAGAAATACCATCAAGACACAGGGAATATGTAAAAAAAATAGTGAGTCTACACAACATAACATTCACAAAGTCCAGGATATATTAAAAATATATGTATATGTATATGTAGTAACATAGACAAAAAGCTTGGAAATGTTATCAGTTGGTGAAAAGATCACCAACAGCTGCCAACCTTGAGATGCTCCAGACTGTACGACTATAGGCAAGAACCTCAGGGAGGTTAAACGAAAGAAAGAAAGGAAGGAAGGAAGGAAGGAAGGAAGGAAGGAAGGAAGGAAGGAAGGAAGGAAGAAAGGAAAAGAAATGCTTACAGTAAATAATAGGAAACCTTGGCAGAGTGACTGAAAGTGTAAAAAAGAACCAAATGGATATTTTAAACTAAAAAAAAATGCACTGGATGCATGCAGATATAACTACTTCTATAAATATGAGGTTTCTATATTTTATATAACATGCTGCAATATTAACTCTGTGAATATTATGGAAACTTAAGGATGTAGAAGAACCCCCTAAAAAAATCACATGAAAAGGTACAGATAAAAATCTAATAAATAAATAAAAATGGAATTAAAAAAATTTTCAAAGAATCCAAAAGGAAATGTAAAAGGGGGAAATGAGGAAAGCAAACAAACTAAACAAATGGGACAAACAGAAAACAGGTAAAAGTATACACCCAAATAAAACCTTACTAAGATTACATAGGGTCACTGGACTAAACACTCTGGTCAAAAGGTAGAGATTATCAGAACAGAGAAAAAGACAACTATTTACTCTCTACAGGAGCTATACATTGAAAATAAAGACACAGGAGTGGGAAGTCAATGGAGAGGAGAGACACCACGTAAACGTTGGGCATAAAAAGCCTGAAGGAGCTCAATCAATTTCAGAGAAAACAAGCTGGTGAGAGTATTGACAGGGCTGCCGGCGGCTCAGCAGGAGGGTGGGACCCGCAGGAGGGTGGGACGATGATAAGCACGCAGGTGACCGGCGCTAACAGGACTAGGAAACAGCTTCAAAGGGGAGGCGTCAGGAATTGACAGACTTAAAAGGTCCACCATCATAGTAGAAAACGGTAACTTCGGTCTTTCAGCCACTGATAGAATGACTACATAAAATACCAGTAGAGACAAAGAAGATCTGAACACAGTGTCACTGAGCACACGACCACATCTCGACCTAACTGCGATTCAGGGCACTGCGCTCACAGTGGAGCGCATGTTTTTGTCACGCACACACGGCTCACTCATCAAGACAGACCACATAAAACTAGACTCAATGAATTTAAAGAACTCAAATAACAGAGTATGTTTTCTGATAACAAATTAACTAAAAAATCAATAAGGCATCGAGGAAAATCACAAGTAATGGGAAGTTTAAAAAAAAAACAAAACACTTCTAAATAACCCATGAATCAAAAAAGAAATTGCAAAGGAAATTAGAAAATATTTTAAACTGAATGAAGATAAAAGCATAACATATTCAAATTGAAGTCCTTAGAGGGAAATTGACAACTTGTTATTTCGAGAGGGAAAAGGTCTAAAAATCAATGGTATAACATATATTAAAAAGAAAATAAAAGGCAAATAAAATTCAAAGTAGAAAGAAATAAAAAAGACAACAGCAGAAATCAATGAAAAAGAAAAAAAAAACAATAGATAAAATCAATAAAGTCAAAATCAGTCCTCTGAAAAGATCAACAAAACTGATAAACCCCTAGCTAAACTGATGGAAAAAAAAAAAAAGAACACAAACACCAATGGAAACAATTAAAAAGAGGTTATCACTATGGGTCTTAATGACATTAAAAGGATATTAAGAAAAATATTATGTACAACATTATTCTGACAAATCAGGGAACTTAGATGAATGGACCAATACCTGGAAAGTTACAAAGTATCAAAGCTCATTAAACAAGAAACAACTTGAATAGCCTTTTACCTACTAACCAAATCAAATCTGTAGTTTTAAACTTCCTATAAAGAAAACGACAGGCCCCGATGGCTTCACTAGTGAATTCTATTAAGCATGTAAGAAGAGAGCAATTCAAGATCTTTTAGAAAACAGAGCTGGAGGTAATACTTCTAACCCTAATGAGGGCCTAATGAGTATCTTATTTTGATACCAAAATCAGACAAAGAAATTACAAGAAAACTACACACCACTATCCCTTCTGATTATAGATGCAAACACCTTTAACAAAAATTACGTAGATCAAATCCAGGAATATAGACAAAGGGTAATACATCATAACCAAGGTGGGTTTGACATCTGAAAATAAACCTGTGTTTTTTATTAGCAGAACAAAGGAGTCAAACTATCTGATTACCTCAGTAGAGAAAAAACTATTTGATGAAATATAATTTATAATTTTAAAAAAAGTGTTAGTAAACTAGGAATAGAAAGGAACTTACTTAATCTGATAAAGGCCATCTAACATCATTATTAAAATAGTAGAACACAGATGGAGTGCTTTCCCCCAAGTCAGGAAAGTGTTCACCAACATCCACTCTCACCAGTTCTAGTTATAATACTTACACTAGAGGTCCTAGCCAGTGAAACAAGACGGGGAAAAACAGGCATCTGCTTGCAAACAATATGATAGTTTACACAAAAAAATGTTCATTCTGGCTGGGTAAGGCTTTCCACTTAGGGGAAATACAAAACAGGAACAGTAGACGATTAAAGACTACCAGAGGGAACAGAGAAAGGAGACTAGATTCTATTTCATAAACTCTTTACAAGGGAGGGAAGTGTGTCATACATTTTCCAGAGATTTACCTAAAATAGCTAAGATTACAAAAATATAGAAGCCTCAGCAATCTGGATTATTCTTTCATATAGAACACAAACCCACACAATAAGGGAGAAATGAAAAATTGTCATGTATAAACCTAGCAATACAATCGCTACCTGTATAAAACAATCTCAGTAATAAATGGATCAAGGTTCTTAAATGCTACTTACAGCTGACAGTGAGTATAATGAAATGACTCTAAATTAATATTAATTATGCTATCCATGACACAGTAGATAATTACGAGATGTTAAACCTAAATAACATTTAATCCTGGATAAAATCTCAACAAGGTAGAGGAGAAAAGACTGTTATGTATCCTTACTCACATTTTTAGTAAGTGAAACATGTATTTAATATCTTCTCTATCAAGGGGTGCCTGGGTGGCTCAGTGGGTTAAGCGTCTGTCTGTCTTCGCTCAGGTCATGATCTCATCGTTGTTGGATTGAACCCCGCATCTCGCTTCGTGCTCAGTGGGGAGTCTGCTTAAGATTCTTTTCCTTTTCCCCTCCCCCTGTTCTCTCTCTCTCTTAAATAAATACATCTTAAAAAAAATATCTTCTCTATCAAATAACAAAAGCACATAGACTTTTTATTCTTGGGCTGCAATCATTTATGTACCCTAACATTCTACCCCTAATTCAAAGTAATGTACTATAAGTCTCCTATAGTTTAAAAAAACTCAAGATTCTTTTTTTTTTCTTTAAGTCAGAAGGTATTGTTTTTTACTTAATATGTCATCTGGTTTTGATAGGATTTAACTTAAAAAGCAAGGTCAAAACTGTTTCCTTGAGTTCTGTTAAGGTAAGCAATAAGTCTCATTGTCGGGATCACTGCAGAGGAGCCTTAAAGCAACCTGTAGCCCCCTCTCTCCTGCTGTAAGCGCATCACTGGCGACGTCTCGGCGGCACCCAGCTACACGGGCCGGCTCCAGGGAGCAAGCCGAGGGGCTGGGCTGTAGCCCACGATGAGGGCAGCCTTCCCTGCACTAGCCTCAGCTCCCAGCCCCCAGTGACCAACAATAGGAAGAACCTTCGCTGTATGTTAAAAATACAGATTCAGAGAGTACACCATATACTGAATAAGAGTCTCTGAAGAATTTTTTTTTTTAAAGATTTTATTATTTGAGAGAGCAAGTGCGGAAGGGGAGGGAGAGGAAGCGATCTCAGGCAGACTCGGTGCTGAGCCCGATGTGGTACTCAGTCCCACATCCCTGAGATTACGACCTGAGCCGAAATCAAGAGTTGACGCTTGATTGATTGAGCTGCCCAGGCACCCCTGAAGAATTTCCATTTTAATTTGTCAGGAGACTTTTATTATCAGGCAAGGTGTAGGCACTCTGTCTTAACCCACAGACTGGATTTTCTCAAACTATGAACTGTGGTCATTAGGGGCCAAAAATCAATTTAGTCAATCACTGTCAGAATGTTTTTAAAAAGTAACAGATGAGGGGGGCACCTGAGTGGCTCAGTGGGTTAAATGACCAACTCTTGATTTCGGCTCCGGTCATGATCTCAGGACGGTGAGACTGAGCCCCCGTCAGACTGCGAGAGGGTTCTCTCTCTCCTCTTCCCTCTGCCCAGCACCCCACCACCCCCCACGCATGTGCTCTCCCTCAAATAAAAAAGTCTTTTTAAAAAAAGTAATAAATGAGTATAGAAAATATAAGCATGCATCACACAAAATAAGGAAAAATATTGTTCTGTGAAACCTTTGTTTCAATTACAGAAATACATACAGATATATATTCTATACATATACAACTATATGTGTGTGTGTGTATTTATAAATCCTCATGTATTGCGTATGGGGTCACAAAGTAAAATCTATTTCTTTTTTTTTGTTTTAGATTTTTATTTATTTATTTAAGAGAGAGAGAGAGAGTGAGAGCACACAAGCATGGTGAATATCAGAGGGAGAAGGAGACTGAACAGGGAGCCTGATGTGGGACTCCATCCCGAGACTCTGGGATAACAACCTGAGCCAAAGGCAGACGTTCAACAACTGAGTCACCCTCAAATCTATTTCGTCTCTTGGGTATGATCAATCTTGGTTAGATTATATCATATATGTTTGACAGCTACTGCTAGAAGAGAAGGAAAAAAGTGTAGAACTACAGGAAAAGGAGACTATGTAAATTCCCTGCTTGGAAACAAGAATGTTAAGACCTTTGGATTTGTCATTTTGGTCTGATTTTTGCTCTTTTTATGATCATCAATAACTTGGAGAACTCTTACTAAAAGCAATTGTTTTATGAAGGCAGCCTGAATAATATTTCATCACAATGAGATGAGTACGTTGGGAGGTAAAAAAGAGAATACAGTGAAAACACCCACATGCCCTTTACTACACTGGGGAAAACAGACTTGTCTTCTCCTACCTTCCAAATGAATTTCGTGTCCTTACGTTTTGGGGCCCGTTAAACCCCCATCCATGTCACCTATGGACAGCATTTGACCTCAGAAGTTCCCTTCTCCTTTATAATTTGTGAAGTCATCCCCTACAAAACTTCTTTCTCATACTCACTATTGTTTCTTTGTAGCTTCCTTACTCTCTTAAATAAAAGTATTTCTCCTTGGAGTTCATGCGTAGTGTCTGTCTCTGTCTCCCTCCTTTCTAATTCTACCCAAGCGACCTAAATCCATCGAACCGCTGACATCTATTACGCTCGTACAGTTGTACTGTACCATTTTACAGATGCAGAAACTAAGGCAAGAGAAAGCTATTGAACGTCTAGGTCAGTAGCTGACATGCCCTTCCTGTACAGGGAGTCTTCCTCCAGAGTCTGCTATACAGTGTTACTTAGTAAACACCAAAAAAAAAATTTAGGAAGCCAATGAATGATGATGGCAAAAAGACACAGCTCAACTCTCTTGAGTCAGTGAGGTCTGAGTTTACCAGCAGCGGGGCTTTGAGCACGTTACCATTTCTAAGTTGTGTAAAATAGGGATAATACACAACTTGACCAGTTGCTATGATACTTCAGTACATGGTGCGAAATAAAGGATATCTATTACTATCATTAAAACGAACGATGAATCTCATAGCAACATTATGTTTTATTAAACTTCTGGAGTAAATTTGTGTTAGTATGATAAAAAAAAAAAGGAATTTACCCCGATTTCACACTCTATAGATACACATTAGAGTTTCTCAACCTTGACATTACTGACGTTTTGGGCCCAGTAATTCTTTTTGTCGGAGGCTGTCTTATGCGCTGCAAGAGGTTCATCAGTACCCCCAGCACCGATGCCAAGAGCACCCCACTCCCAGTCATGACAATCGAAAGCATTTTGAGCTTTGTTACATGTTCCCTAGGGAACAAAATCACCCTCACAGAGAGTCGTCACTTTACTGGGATCATATCAGGCCGTGCTGCCCAAAGATAGAGTGAACACTTGAAGACTCCTGCTTCCCTTGCTTATGAGAAAATTCTCATAAGTAGAACACAATCTGTAGACACCAACAGGGTCTATTTTTAAGTTCTAGAAAATATAAACACACATGTATCCTTTCTCTTTAGGACAGTTATCAGCAGCTACTTTTGGTGTGTGTAGAGGATTCGGAATTATTTTTAAAATGTGACATCTCTCACTCACTCAAACAATTCTAAGACCCGCGTTGATCTAGAGAGTCAAAGATGAATTCTTACCTTTAGGGCTGAGATTATAGTTTGCTCAGCTGCTGCTGGGAATGAGCTCTGACTGGAAACCACCTAGAACAAGGTTTTGATACAGTTATAGTTTTGCTTAAGTCATTTATTTTTATAAATACTAATTTTGGTCAACATAATCAAGCTGTTTCCACAGACACACAAAATAGTATCATCATTTTAGATTATATCATACATGTTGTAAATGCTCATTAGTCTTTATTAGGTAAGACGGGCTGAAAACTACCTTCCTGTATGAAGCAATTATACTATATACTTCAAATAATGAACACATGAAGAATTCTAAGAGTTGGCTTTCCTTTAGTCACGTTAGATAGGTTTTAATTATAAAGTTTTAACTTGAAAAGGTCAGTCTAAGCCATATTTACACATTTCTTTTAAAAAATTCACTTTTCTCCAGGCTGACTATAATTTTTGACAAGTCTTTAAAATACAAATGTCAAACATTTACAAATCAATGCAGATATTATAAAGATTCTGAAAGTCTCAATACAAGCACTGAAATTAGCCTAAAGAGAAACTTTCATTGATTGTGAGGCTTTAGGGTAATAATGAAAGGGAATGGAAAATACATCATTTATTCTTTATTGACTTCTGTTACTTTTCTGAGGTTTACTTGTTAACAATGCTTTAAAATATATTCTGTTTAATGTGTGACATACACATTTTTGGAAACTCCTAACTGACACAAGGACTTGTTAAAAATTTATGTAAGTAAACAGTCACATAATTATTCTAAAATACAACTGAGCATATTAAAACTTAAAATAAAGGTCATGTTTTCAAGCGCATCCCCTAGCCTTTAGCTTCCTTCAGGTCCTCTAAATATTCATCCCTCTACTTACTAAATATTCTGGAAATGATTTATAGAGAGAAAACACAAGCTATTCAAAAGTCAAGGACTGGGTTGAGTTGCTTTCCTGGTAATTATAAATACAGTTCATCTTAGGAATAATACATGAAGGCAAACAAGTTAAAATCCATCATTAAAAAAACAACAGCAAATAGCAAACACTAGCAAAATGACAGTAAAACAACAGCAAAAAGAATATATTTTCTACTTCCAATGAGTCATCGTGATTACTGTATCATAAAAATTCAGTGTTTAATGCAGCTCCTTCCCTCCCTTCTTTGTGAAAAGATGGAACCTTTCATGTTGAAGGGATTAAGAGTTCTTATGAAATTATGCTTTTTAATAGGTATGAAACACATGATTTACCCTTAAATCATCCGCTTAATAAACTTGATCATACCCATCAAACCTGATGATCTAGAGTTCATACGTTTTAAACCAAATGTATCGAGAAAAGTGATACAAGTGATAAAGGCCAGGAACAGAAAATGTTTAAAAAGAGTTCATTCTGCAACTTATTTTACAGATACCACGTTTTCATTGTATTCTTTTGCCAGAAATTAAATAATAGTTCCTTGCCGTCTAAATCTGAGGTGAAAAGAAGGAAGCTGAAAGTAATTAAATAAAATAAAGGTTACCTTTGTTACTGACTGGTGCAGCTTATACAGTGAATTCACGACCGCCACGTTTCTCCTCTGCCCTTCTGTAAGAGGCCCAATCACCTGGCTCGCATCTCCCTGTGTGCAGAGCTGTAAGAATTCAGCACAAAAAGAAATCACCAAAATGACAGTTCATATTTAACCAGGAAGCCCCTGTCCCCCTGACACCCCCCCAACAAAAAAAAAAAGAACGTTCACTGGGAACACTCAGGTCACGTGCTGGACTTGAGGCACAGCCAAAGGAACCCCTGTAGAGGGAAGCCCATGACTGGGGAGCCGATCAGCCCAAGTGTGTGCACGAGGGACACCTTCCATCAGCACGGCAGAACTGACGGACCCGAAGCCCCGTGTGTGCCGCTGTCTTCACACATTAGCGCAGGACTCGCAGGGGATACATTCTGGCAACTGCCAGTACTCTTTCCACCCAAAACTTCAGAAATCAGCCATCAAAACACAACAGAAAAGTAAATAAAGGACGGGAGGGAAGGAGGAAGGAATGAAGATAAGCCTCCATCCTATTTACATCTGACAGTCATCCTACTGCTCCAGGAAATGGGCGGTGAAAAGGTTTTTCCTTCATTTTTATCCATTAAAGATTTGTTTGAAAAAGGAAGTTAGCTAAGATTGTACTATATATGGACGATCAGTAAGAAGGGGTACTAAGAACCTTTTACTCCTCACCTTTAATTTAGTTCTGAACACAAGAGTGTTAGGAGAGAGGAGATGTAATGCTTTAAGAGTTAATCTGGAACATGGTTTGGTATGAGAAAAGAATCCACATATAAACTATTCTCACGCTGACCAGATTTTAATCAAGTCTTCTGTTAACGATTTTTTTAAAAAGATTCACCTATTGGGGCACCTGGGTGGCTCAGTTGGTTGGGCAACTGCTTTCGGCTCAGGTCATGATCCCGGAGACCCTGGATCGAGCCCCGCATCGGGCTCCCTGCTCAGCAGGAAGCCTGCTTCTCCCTCTCTCACTCCCCCTGCTTATGTTCCCTCTCTGGCTCTGTTTCTCTCTGTCAAATAAATAAAATATTTTAAAAAAATAAAAAAAATAAAAGATTCATCTATTTATTTTAGAGAGAGAGGGCATGCACGCAAGTGGGGGGCAAGAGAGACAGAAAGAGCATCTAAGCAACTCCCTGCCACACACGGAGCCCACACAGGGCTCCATCCCGGGAGCCCAAGATCGCGACCTGAGCTGAAATCGGGAGTCGGACGCTTAACTGACTGAGCCACCCAAGCACCTTAGTAACAAATTTTTTTTAAGGTGAATTAAATTTGAGCAGGACAAATACAAATGGCATAAGTCAACTCTATGAATGCAGATACACATCTCAACACGTGAAAAGCTGGCCTTTTTGGACAACTGAAATAGGGTCACCTTGCTTTTGCTATAGACAGCCAAATAAAGTCTGGAAGAAAGAAATACTACTTTGCTTTCTACTTTTCTTTGATGAACACACACACCTACATTTATAAAAATTAATCTCAATGCCTACTTTATCAATTCCTACTAATAAAATGCAATTCAAAACTATTAAGAATTGCGATTAAAATAAAGGGAATATTCCTTTGTTAACATTACAACCCATGATGATGGCTATAAAATCAACATAAGACCTTTTGACATCAGGTTAAAGAACTCCAGTTTATGTGCCTTTCCTTACGGACAGGGTCACCAACCTGCAATCCAGTCGAGCTCTCAAACTGGAGAATAAAGTACCGATCGTCAGTGACACCAGTGGTTACGGCCGACTCAACGTGTCCAATGCTAAATACATACCTCTCTGTAAAGGGCATTTAAAAGTTATGAACTCTAGCTATATAATTTTTTAAAATCCAATCTCTCTTATTTTTCATGAGATTCTCTTCAAATAATTTTGAAGTAGTAACAAAGAAAAGAAATGGGAAAAGGAAAGAATTTTTGTTTTGAAATACTTTATTTATTATCTGACATAGAGAGACACAGCAAGAGAAGAAACACAAGCAGGGGGAGTGGGAGAGGGAGAAGCAGGCTTCCTGCCGAGCAGGGAGCCCGATGTGGGGCTCGATCCAGGGACTCCGGGATCATGACCTGAGCCGAAGGCAGATGCTTAACCGACTGAGCCACCCAGGCGTCCTGGATGGAATTTCTCTTATGTTATCTTATGTCTATTTATTTATGTATTCCAAACTTAATGAAGAGACAGGCTTGCTGCTAGAAAAGCATGAAGATCCTTGTATTACTGATAAGTGACCATATTTGGGGAGTTTAAAAGTAGAGAAAGGCCTGTCAGACCCAGGATAATGCTGTAATAAAAAGGTCAAAGAGTAACAAATGCTGGTGAGAATGTGGAAAAATCAGAACCCTCACACACTGCTGGTGAGAATGTAAAATGGAGTGACCATGTTGGAAAACCAGTCTGGCGATTTCCCCAAAGATAAACACAGAATGACCATATACCTAACAATCCGACTCCTCGTTATATATACAAGAAAAATAAAAACACATGTTCACAAAAAAATGTGCATATGAATGTTCACAGCAACAATATGCCATGGTCTAATAGCCCCCAAATGAAAACAACCCAGATGTCAACTGAAAAGTGGACAAATAAGAATCAGTCTACCCATACGATAGAGCGCTGCCCAGCAGAAAAAAAGAATGAAGTTCTGAGACCTGCTCTAATGTGGATAAACCTCGAAAACATTCCAACTAAAAGAAGTCACCCACAAAGACCACATATGGAATGATTGCATTTACATGAAATATCTAGAATAAGGAAATGGAGACATAAAAAGCAGATAAGCAATTAGGGGTTAGGCAAAGAGGGTAAATGGGAAGTGACTGCTAATGGGTAGAGGTTTCTTATTGGCATGAGGAAATGTTCTAAGTGAATACACTAAAAACCAATGAATTTTACACGTGCGTGGGTGAATTATATTTTAATAAAGCCATTAAAAAAAAGTGTAGAAAGAAAAATCCCCACACTTCAAGGGTTCACGGATAGATGCCTTGAGTCTTGTAAAACTAAGGCTAAAATAAGATGGCTAAGCTGGAGACCTACAAAGTTTTGCAAGGAAAATATTACACTTAGAAGAGCAAAACATTGATGCTATAAAAAAACTATAGATGAAATATCAATCACCGTGTCAAAAAGAAGGAACAATATTCAAATATCAAAGTGAAATATAAGACTAGAAGACTGGAAAGTTAAGAAAATCTGCTGCTTCCCCTGGTTTGCTAGCACAGAATACAATCAGTCCGATGCCTGGGCTTGGTGGGCGGCCCTGCACCCTCCAACACCGCGCCTGCCGTGATCGTTTGGGGGAAATAATTTCAAATTTACAAAACAGTATAAAAATAAGAATAGTGCAAAGAGATATTTTACCCAGATTTACTTTTTTTTTCCTTTTTTCGGATTTACTTATTTACATCAGAGGGAAGAGGTTCAGAGGGAGAGGGAGAGAATTTCAAGCGGACTCCCCACTGAGTGCAGAGGCCTGCTTGGGGCTCGATCTCATGACCCTGAGATCAGGACCTGAGCCGAAATCAAGAGGCAGACACTTAACCAACTGGGTCACCCAGGCATCCCTAAAATTGATACCTTTAACAAAAACTTTGAAAAGTTCACATAAACCTTTAGCTGTAGTTACATCTATATTTATTTTTCTGAAAGTGGTGAGCATGGAAATTAATTTTTAATGAGGAATTTATATTAAGATCTGTTGGTCTAATAATGCTTTCTATCCGATTTGGGGATTCAGAGCAAAATATCCGCTTCTCAGATTGTTCCCCTCCCCCCGCTCGCACAGGAGACACTGGTGACCAAGTAGTCCGGTCACGGTCTCGCGAACACAGCGATGACCGATTTCTTAGACCTGACACGAGGGTTGAGATCAATTTGTAATCCCCGATCTGTGTCCTATTAGTTCTTCTAGACAGATGGTCCAATGATTCTGAGTGTACTCATCTAAATGCTTTCCAGGTCAAGAGATGCTAATGATTAGCAATACATTGCAAGAGGCTTCAAGCTGCGATATTCCTACTTATCCCACTATTAGAAATGTATCCGAAGAATATAATACTTGAAGTTATATGCACAAAGATAATGCTATTTATGCAACAGAGAAATTAAAACCCCACATGTCTAAGAATTAGAGAATAGTCAGGTATAGTTAGGCAAGTCATTATGTAAGAAAAAACAATCAGAGGTGCTTATGTTACAGAGCTAACTAAAAAAACCAAACAGCAAATTCATCTGTGCAGGAGTTCACTCTCACAAAAAGGCTGGAAAAAAAGCAAAAATGTTAAGAGATAGTATAAAGTATTACACAGTGAGGAAATTTATTAAAATATTAGTAAAGGGCACTGTGGAATTCCATGAAGTATCTAAAAAGGTTCATTTGTAGAATGCACTTAGAAATTGTTGTACAAGATAAGTTTACCCAATGATAAAAATAAAAGATGTACAATCTCCATCCTTGAAAGATTTAAGGTAATATAACAAAATAAACTCCTCTGGTCACTGTTTACGTGCCTAAGAGAAGGTTTTGGGGGAAGACTGTTAATTTCTTTCTTTCCTTCTTTCTTTTCTCCTCCCTCCTTCCCTTCCTCTCTTCCTTCCTTCCTTTCCCTTTCTTTCTTCCTCTCTTCCTTCCTTCCCCTCCTTCCTTCCTTCCTTTATTTCCTTCTTTCTTTCTCTCTTTTTTCTTTCTCTCCCCTCCTTCCTCCCTCCCTTCCTTCCTCCTTCCCTCCCTTCTTCTCTCCTTTCTTTTCTTTCTTTATTTCTGATGTATTTATTTATTTGAGAGAGGGGGGAACAGAGAAAATTTAAAGAAGACTCCCTGCAGAGCATGGAACCCAACCTCATGGCCCAGACATCATGATCTGAGCCCAAAATCAAGCATTGGATGAACTAACTAAGTGACCCAAGGGCCCCAAGATTGTTTCTTTTGATGTACTCATCTATGACACAGATGAAAATAACTGATTTTTATTTATATTTACTTATCAGATGCCTTCATCATAGATTACCCGGTTGAGATTAAAGAATACAAGAAGTATAATTAAATATCACTTAGCTCATTATAACATAAGATTAAACACACACACACTTACAATTAAGTGATCAAATATTTCTAGTTTGTAATACATTAAAAACTATATTGTATTTGGAATCCAGACATAGGGCATGTTTCTGCAAACATACAGCAAAGGACAAATCCAGAGGTTTCTATAGCAATTATTCATTTCCCTGGCATATCAGCTTAACTAAACTTCCCTGACAAAGGAAACTGATGTTCTCAGATGCTAAAACGATTAGAAAAAGCTTATCCACCACGACGAGGTGGGATTTATCCCAGGGATGCAAGGGTGGTTCAACACTCGCAAATCAATCAACATGATAGAACAAATCAATGAGAGAAGAGAGAAAAACCACATGGTCCTCTCAATTGATGCAGAAAAGGCATTTGACGGGGCGCCTGGGTGGCTCAGTTGGTTAAGCAACTGTCTTCGGCTCAGGTCATGATCCCAGAGACCCGGGATCGAGTCATGTCAGATGACATGATACTATATGTGGAAAACCCAAAAGACTCTACCCCCAAACTACTAGAACTCATACAACAATTCAGTAATGTGGCAGGATACAAAATCAATGCACAGAAATCAGTTGCGTTCTTATACACTAACAATGAAAATATAGAAAGGGAAATCAGAGAATCGATTCCGTTTACTATTGCATCAAAAACCATAAGATACTTAGGAATAAACCTAACCAAAGAAGTCAAGGATCTGTACTCGAGGAACTACAGAACACTCATGAAAGAAATTGAAGAAGACACAAAAAAATGGAAGAGCATTCCATGCTCATGGATCGGAAGAATAAACATTGTCAAAATGTCTATACTGCCCAGAGCAATCTACACTTTCAATGCCATTCCGGTCGAAATTCCACCAACATTCTTCAAAACGTTAGAACAAACAATCCTAAAATTTATATGGAACCAAAAAAGACCCCGAATCGCTAAGGAATTGCTGAAGAAGAAAAGCAAAGCTGGGAGCATCTCGTTACCTGACTTCAGGCTTTATTACAAAGCTGTGATTACCACGACAGCATGGTACTGGCACAAAAACAGAGAAATAGACCAATGGAACAGAGTGGAGAGCCCACATATGGACCCAAAAATCTATGGTCAAATCATCTTTGACAAAGCAGGAAAAAATATCCAGTGGAAAAAGGACAGTCTCTTCAATAAATGGTGCTGGGAAAATTGGACAGCTACGTATAGAAGAATGAAACTAGACCATTCGCTTACACCACACACAAAGGCAAACTCGAAATGGATGAAAGACCTCAACGTGAGGCAGGAATCCATCAAAAT
>PITA01025314.1:0-24622 GCA_004023965.1 Spilogale gracilis
CTCTCTGTCAAATAAATAAATAAAAATCTTAAAAAAAAAAAAGAAAAAGAAAAAGAAAAAGAAAAGAATCCTCTACTGGGGGTGGGGTGATGAATATTCTCTCCCTGGTTCTCAGAGGTAAGAATGTAGATAAGAGGAGTGCCTGGGTGGCTCAGTTTATTAAGCGACTGCCTTCGGCTCAGGTCATGATACCGGAGACCCGGGATCGAGTCCCACATCGGGCTCCCTGTTCGGTGGGAAGCCTGCTTCTCCCTCTCACTCTCCCTTCTTGTGTTCCCTCTCTCGCTGTGTTTCTCTCTGTCAAATCAATAAAATCTTAAATAAAAAAAGAATGTAGATAGAGCAGGAAGGAATAAAAACCTCAAGGCTAGCATTGAGGAGGCCTGAGTTCCAGGTTCTTCTCTAATACCAACAGTCGTGAGATTGTTAGACAAAGAACTTTATCTCTTACGTAGTTCTCTCATAGGTCAGTTGCAGCAAACTCCCAGGGCTGCCATCAGAATAAAAAACAGAATGGATTTTAAAAAGTAAGGAAGGGATACTTGTTCCTAATATTCACAATTCCATTCCACCAGTTTGAACCTCTTGGCTGAGAGAAATTTAAAAAGAGAACTAACATCTGGAAGAAGAATAACCGCTATGATTTACTGAGTGCTTTAACACATGCATCAGGCACACACCTCCTTTACCCTTTACATCAATCCCATGAGATTCTTTTAATTATTGACCAAAAGCTGAGGCCCTGAGAAGTTAAATGTTTTGTGAAAAGACACACATCTGGTGAATGAACTCAAATCCATCTGACTCCAAAGCCTATGGCTTAAACAACTAAGCTCTTCTGGTTCTTAGTCATGTTTCAAGATTCACTTCATTTCAAATCAGTAGAATTTGATTCGATTCAACCCACAAACATTATTGGACTGAACATACAGGCTTTCAAAGTTCAGGCCCTTTACACATTTGCCAAAAACAGACACACGTAGCGTTGCTAGCAGTTCCCAGCCTACTGAGCCATGAACAAAGACGGCAGTGGAAGCAAGGTGACTGCCCAGGGAAGGGACTGAGTTCATATGTCTTGGCACTCACCACTTGGTTCCCTAGCAGAGCACAAAGCTGCTCTTGACACCGGGGTGGTAGGGTGCTGCCAGTGTTAAGAAAACAATTTTTTTTCCACACACACTAATTTATGCAGCTCTATTTAAGCTTCTGGTTCAGGAGCCAAAACTGTCATCAGTGTAAGCTCATCATCCACAGAGAGAAAACAGAGTCAGTTCTCAAAATATCTTTGCCTCCAGCTTTCCAGAAATCCCATCTTCTTGATTGCTCAGTACAGTTCCAGGTATCAGAGGGATTTAAAACAAATACAAGGTGTGGCCCAATCCCCAACATAGTTACAATCATAATCCCAAACATTTACAGAATGCTCACTTTTGTACCGGACATTGTTTTAAGTAATTATTGATTCACTGAATTCTCAAAACAACACGATGACATACATATTGTGATTACCGCTCATTACAGTGAAGGAACCAAGATGCAGAGAGTTTAAATGACTTGTCCTCATGTTAGACTGGGATTATATCTAGTAGTCTATCTCCAGGGCTCTTTTACATCATGCTGTCCTGTGTGCCCCTCGCGATGGGGGAGAAAACAGATCTGAGACAAACAATACATTTAGCTGGCATAGTCACTTCCATAATAAACCAATGAGCATGCTAATGGAGTTTAAAAGGAAGTTTACTAGGTAAAGGAAAGTTCATGGACAGTATAAAACTTGAACCCAAGAAATTTCCGTTTGTAATGTTTGCCTACATTTCTTTACCCAAAAAGCATTTCTACATTTCATCTTGAGGTTTTTTTGGGTTTTGTTATTTTTTAAAAAACATATTTTTAATGAGGTACAACATGTATATAGTAAAAAAACAAAACACTATTCTGGCCTATATCATAATAGCTTAATTTTACCTGTTTTGAAATTTACAAAGGGAATTATATAGTATGTACACATCCTTTGTGTCCGGCTTTGTTTGCTCACATTACACCTGCAAGACCCAGTGCTATTGTACATAGCAGTAATTCATTATATTCCATTATGAATATATAACATAATTTTTTCATTATATTGTAGATGAACAAAAGGTTATATTTTCAATTTTATGATCATTATTGTGTATTTTCTTTCCTGTCAAAGGTACCCACTTGTGTTAGGTTTCCAGGGACAGAATTACAGGGTCATATGATAAGTGTATGGTGTCATTATGTTTTTGTTACTAATCTATAGCCTAATTCCATTGTGATCAGAGGAAATACTACATGTGATTTTAATCCACTTGTATTTTTTAAAGACTTACTTTAGTGACTAGTATGCAATCGGTTTTGTTAAATGTTTCATGTTTATTTTAAAGAATGTGTTTTCTGTAGCTTTAGGATGCAGAGCTGTATATACATGTCATTTTAACTATGTTGTTTAAATCTACTCTATCCTTTCTCATATTTTGGTCTGCTAATGCTAATAATTAGAGAGCTAACTATTAGAATCTCCAGCTATGATTGTTGGATTGTCCATGTTCTTACTTTTGCCAATTTTTGCTTTAACTCTTTTGAGTTGTGCATATCTTTTTAGATTACTGAATATCGTGGGATGCCTGAATGGCCAGTCGGTTACACATCTGCTTTCAGCTCAGGTCATGATCCCAGGATGCTGGGATCCTGCCCCGCATAGGGCTCCCTGCTCAACAAGGAGTCTGCTTTTCCCTCTCCCTCTGCCTTTTGCTCTGCGTACTTGTGCTCTCTTTCTGTCAAATAAATAAATAAAGTCTTACAAAAGAAAGATTATTGGATATTGCTGTTAAATTGTCCATTTAGTTACTACTGAAATAACTTTAACATTTTTAGCATGACTTCTTTCCTTACTATCTAAAATGTCTAATATCAGTATAGCTGTATCACCTTTCTTTCGATTAGTGTCTGCAGGATGTATCTTTTTCCATTCTTTTCTTTTTCAACTTTTCTGTTCTGTTATTTAAGAGTGTGTATATTCAGGTAGCAAAATAGTATTTTTATACAGTAGTCTTCTAATGGGAATCTTTAGACCTTTTATATTTAATATAACTGTGGATATATCTGGACTTAAATCCACCACATTCTTGTTCATTTCTCATTTCCATTTGTTCCTTGTTTTTATGTATTATTTTGTATTTTAAAAAATTAATCAATATATTTTATTTTTCCATTTTTTTCTGTATTAAACTGTTATTCTACATTCTTGCATTATTCTTTTTAGTTGTTATCCTATAAATTACATTATTTTTCCTTGACTTATTGAAGTAATTTAATATTTTCACCAATTCTCAAACATTGCAAGGCTCTTAAAACACTTTAATACTTTACCCCGATTCTGCATTTTGACTATTATTGTGATGTATTTTAATTTCCCTAGATATTATTATTTTTATTTTGCCCAAGGTTCATCTATATTTACCAACACTTTAAACTTTTTTCTTGTTCTTCATTCCTTCTTTCATGCCTATACTTCTATATAAGATCATTTCCTTTTACCTAAACAGTTCCTTCTAATATTTAGTGTGAGCCAGCTATCACCAAATTCTCAGTTCTTGTTTGTCACAAATACCTCCTTCATCTGTATGTTGAAGAAATTAGGTTCGCAGCCTGCTTACTATTATTTGCTTTCAACACCTTGAAGATGCCATTCCACTGACTTCTGAATCCACCATTTCTGTTGAAAAGGGATTTTCAGTCTTACTACTGCTCCTTTGAAGGTTTTCTTCCCTGATAGACTTTGACATTTTTTATTTTATCTCAGGTTCAGTAGCTTCATTCTGATGTGCTTGGGTATGGTTTTATTTGTATTTATGATGTTAGTGTCCATGTAGCTTCATGAAATTGTTCCTTGAGGTCTTTATCAGTTTTGAAAAATCCTTCACCAATACAGTTTCAAATGTTACTTCTGCCACATTCTTTCTCTCCCGGACTTCTGGAACTCCAAGTATACATATGTCATACCAGTATTTCTCCAACTATTTATGATGAATATGTTCTCCTTTTATTTGTAATCCCTTGCAGACCAATTCTGTCATAAAATACATTAAAGATTTTGTGGCTAAATCAGTTGCTTTAAATATCTGTAAATACTCAATCTTCCTTTGCTTATTGTGTCAGGGATCAGTATGAGAAGTGGTCTCAGAACCATATTTTGAGAAGCACCATGTTAGATTTTTCATTGGTTTCATATGTTGGTTATGCTCTCTCTCTTTTTGGTCTTTCATCCTTCTATTCTCTATGCTTCAATCTGTTATGCTTTACCAACATTCTCACCTTTACTAATCTTCTGTCCTACTAAGTGTATACTAAACACATCGTTCGCATTTTCTTTTTTAAATATTTTATTTATTTATTTGAGAGACAGACAGAGAGAGAGAGAGAACTAGTAGGGGGAGTGGCAGAGGCAGAAGCAGATTCCCTGTGGAGAAGGGAGCCTGACATGGAGACTCAATCCCAGGACCCTGGGATCATGACCTGAGCTGAAGGCAGACAGGCTTAACAGACTGAGCCGCCCAGACACCTCATCTCTTGCATTCTTATTTTATGTCTTTCAGTTTTAGGATTCCATCTGATTCTTGTTTATAGATTCCTGTCGGGAAATAACAGATTTGTACATTTATATTCTTGGACATATTAATTATATTTATTTAAAAATCTGTCTGATGATCTCAGTATATCAATTACCTCTAGTCTATTTGTATTTTCTCTTGAAATTCAGATATTTTGTCCTGTTTCCTGGCATGCCTGATAATTTTCTATTGATTATTTCTACATTTTAAGTGAAACAATTATTTAAGTTCTTCCTACATGGAAGATAATGTTTTCTTCTGAAGGAGAGAGCATAGACTCATCATCCTGATCCAGTAGGGAATGGTCTATTTCCAGTTTGTCCTTACCTTTAAAGTCTGGCTCTTCTGAGTCTCTATTGAGTGTCATTTTTACCAGGACTCTTCTTCATTGGGAGCCTCTGAACCACAGTTTCTGCCTCTTCAGTTATACTGGATTGCTTAAATCCCTGCTTAGATTTTTGGCCTCTTAACTCTAGGTTCTTCTTGGCTTCTCTCATGCACAGTGTAAATGTCACCGATTCTTCAGGGAGTGTTGCGTGCAGAAGGCTGGCTCACAGATCTCTGGTTCGTTTTTCTCTGGGATCTTGGTCCTTCATATCATGGCTCTCTTAGTATTCCTGTCTATGAATTTTTGTCTTCCAATTCCACTGAAATTTCTGTAAGATCTAGGCCACTACTTTCTATTTGGCCTCTATGCTCTTTTTTTTGTATTGCAAATGTATCAAAGAGAAAAGGCCACAGAGAGGGTCATGCTCACCTCAATGCATTTCTTTTTCTCAGCTGTCATGATTTCTCAAATTCTGCTCTCTTTAGGTGCAGTCTGATGCGTTCAAGCAGTAATTTATCCAGCTTCTTAGTGGAAGAGTTAGTCTGATAGCAGCCACTCCATTATGTCTATAAGCAGTGTGCTCTTGTGAGGATTAAATAATGTATAAACAACAGCTAGCATTACTAAATAATAATAAACATTCAATAAATATTTACGAAAATTATTATTCCTACATATTAGCTAACTTTTAGCTCAGGGGCATCTTTTAGTATAATATCCCTGAGAGTCTTACTCCAAACCCCCAATTCCAACTGTTTTTATTCTCATATTTGTCCCTGGCATTACAAGTACACAGATACTACCTTTAGGTTACATGGTCCAGACTTTTCCCTGTGTCTCGTAATCTTTTATCATCATATTAACAGTCCTCTAAAGAAGTGACTGTCTTTTTATTTTTAACAGCCCAAGCTATTTTCAAACCAAATCTTACGTAGATCCTAAGTAAATGTATCCAAAGCTACCTATTTTCCCCACTATTATCTCAAACCTCCAGAAAGATTGATGGATAGATAGATACTCCTTAGTTACATGTCTTGGAGCTCCAAAGCTCTGAGGAGTCCGACTTAAAAACTACCACCATGGGGATAATTTCTGGACACTGCATCTCTTAGAACAAAATAATACATAAACATTAATACCATAATTTGGAAAAAAAAAAAGTCCAGTATTTTACCTCCTTTAGGTCCTACTAGAGAAAAGTTTGGCATGGCTAAACCCACATTTCTGGTGATATTTACACATCACTTCACTCTTTTGTGCTCACCAGAATCCAAGTTATCATTATATTCCTACTATAACAACCTAAATATACATCGGAGTTGATGTACCAGGCCTGTTTATCTTCCAGAATAAATAAGCATCAGATGAAGCAGCAGACAATCAAAGACAAATCTGATTTGGGATGGTCTAAATGTCAATCTGAGATTATTTGTTGATAGAAGAGAACTACACAGTCTAGGAAGGAAGAAGGAAAGAGAAGACAAGCAACTGAACACTGTATAGAAAGGTAAACCTCCTGGGTCCCATGTGCTATCCTTTGTTTAGGCACAATGTCACATTAGAAGGAATAAAGTTGAAAAATACAACAATTAAAAAAAACAATTCCAATCTTACTTTGGTTTATCAAAAATGGATAGATGGGGGGGGGGGCACCTGGGTGGCTCAGTTGGTTAAACGACTACCTTCGGCTCAGATCATGATCCCGGAGACCCGGGATTGAGTCCCACATCGGGCTCCCTGCTCGGCAGGAAGCATGCTTCTCCCTCTCTAACTCCCCCTGCTTGTGTTCCCTCTCTGGCTGTGTTTCTCTCTGTCAAATAAATAAAATATTTTTTTAAAAAAAGATAAATGGGTAGATATCTCATTCATAATCTAATTTTCCTTCCTCTTTTTAATAAACTTTTAAACTGAAGTATACAATTTAAAAAGGTAGAAATTATAAATTTACAGCTTAATGGATTATTTCAAGTTGATCGTGAGTGGGTAACCACTGCCCAAAGTCATGAAATAGGATGTTACAGAGACCTCAGAAACCCCTCATGTCCTTTCCTAATACTATCCTCTCTCTGTGCCCAAAAGATAAACACTATCCCAAATATAGACTAACCTAGTCTCTTTTTGAATTTCATATAAATGAAATCCCACAGTATATAGCTTTTAACATCTGATATTTTTTGTTTTTGTGAGACCTGCCCATACCTCATTCTTTTTCAGTGCTATATAGTACTCCACAATATAAATAGAGAATTTGTTTACCTATTCTTTTTTTTTTTTTACTTTATTTTATTTTTTCCAATGTTCCAAGATTCATTATTTACCCATTCTATATTGATGGACATTGTTATTATTGCCACATGTGCCTATCATTAACAAAGCTGCTATAAACATCTATGTGCATGAAATTCAGTGCTCACATATACTCATTTTATTGGAGCATATACCTAGACATAGAATGGCCAGGTTTTAGGATATGCATATGCTCAGTTTTAATAGATAGTAATAAATAGTTTGCCATGGAGGTTGCACTAATTGTACTCACATCAGCAGCAAAATAGAGGTCTACTTCCTGCCTATTCTTGCCAACACCTGGTTTTGTTGTCATTTTCGGTTTAGCCATTCTGGTAATATTTTTATCTTGCTGAAGTTTAATTTGCATTACCCTGATTAGTAAGGCAGTTAGGCATTCTTTCAGATATTTATTGTCCACTTCATGATCCTTTTTGTGAAGTGCTTGTTCAAGTTTCTTGCCCATTTAAGAACACTTCTTGAAAGTCTTCTTCTTGCTATCTCCTCTTCTCTCAGGAACCTCTCGCTTATTCTAGCCCATATGGCTAATCTGACACACTCCTTTCCCCCTCACCTCCTCTCATTCATTTTTCTTAACCCAGATTGAAGTGGCCTAGCTGCCATAGTTTTATTCTTATCTGTTTCCTCTAATACTCAGATTCTCCCCAACCAAGGACAGTCTAGGGTGCAGCCAGCAGGAATCCTCCCCCTTCCTTCCCTGCTGCTAGTCTCTACCATCTTCCTGTTTCTGCATTCCATCACCAAAATCCTATGAAACTTCTCTTTCACATAGAAGTCTTTAAGTCCTGTGAGTTTTTCTAATTCCCTCTCATGGCTTTACCTCTCCCTTATGCCATGTTGGCCACTTGGCATAGAATGAATGCTGAAGATGAGCTAGGAACCAAAGAACATATGCAGGAAGATACTCTAAGGTCCTGGATGTCAAATTTGACCCTTTCCCGGAAGAATCCTGTTTTTCTGGGAGATGAGTCACACATTACAAAGAGCACAAGCTGCCTACCAGCTCTCCTAATCTTCCTCTAGGGCAGACTCATGTCTCAGTAACCTCAAACCAAAGCCATTATCAGATTCTCTGTCTTTCCCCACCAATGGAACACTACTTGGCCACCATTTGACAGGCACAGATGGTATCACCAGCTGCAAGGATGTTGAGCTCTTGTTGACTCTCAACTGCCTTTAGTCTTAATCTCTCTGCAGTTTGCTCAGTAGAATGGGAGGTGGGGCCAAACTTCTAATCTGGGAATAAAATTTATGGGGAGACATTTAGCAGGTCTGGTGAAGGATGAAATGGGGTTAGGGATATTGGCAAGGTGCATGGGGAAAATCCCTGAAAGAAAATGTATGGATAGTCAAATGAACTTGAAATTGTTTAAACAAAGGAACAGGGACAAGGGACAAGGAGAGGAAATATCCTTAAGTCTGATGATAATCTTTCTGCTGTCTGAAAATAGAGCTGGGTTTTTGCATCATGAAAGTTATGTATCAAGTAAGGATGAAAGAAATAAAATGAAAGACCATTTCAAGGAAATGTTCTCTGTGTGGTTAGAATAGCCTAAATGGCCGTTCTGATTGTGTGAAGTGCCATCCAACAGACCTGGATAATTTCTTAGACTATAGAAAGCACTAAAAAAAGCAACTATAAGAGTCATCAACATATATCCTGGGTCTTATATTAAATAAGTAAACATCATGCAGTGCATGCATTTCTATCCAAAGATCTATCAACAAGGAGACATGAAAGCTAGAAAAGATTGATCATGTATCTTCTTGCTAGGAGCAATGCTACCAGTTCTGACATCTCTCTCCAAAGGTAAGAACTTCTGAATTTATATCCAACTTTTTACTTTTTACTCTTTGTTTTTCATATCCAACTACTACCAAGCACTAAGACCATCAGTCTACGTAAGGATAGAGAAATGAGCCAGAAAGCCTAGAATAAGCTCTTTCAGGAGAAAGTTCAATTATATAATAGCAAGTATTTGTTTGAGTTTTTGCCATGTGTCAGACACAGCACTAAGAACTTTATATATACTCTCTCAGCAAATTCTCACAACAATTCTTGGACGCTAGTTCCATTATTGACTTCCTCTGTAGTTGGGAATTAGAGAGTTTAAGCAATGGAATGAGTTCCCCCAGGTGGTACATGTGAGTGGCAGGTTTATAAAACCCAAGGCTTGGATACTCAACAATGTGGCTTTCTCTACTCTATACTTTGGAGGTCCTAGACAGGCTCCCAATTTTCGATTTCTGAAGCATGACCTGGAAACATTTGATTTAGCACATTTTCCCTCTTCAAGATTTCTTTGGGCTATTTCTTCTGAAGTGCTTTGGTCTCCTCTTTTCCCGTCTACAGTCTGACTATACAGAGGTGAGTGACTGTTTCATTTATTTTGAGTGTGATTAGGGGAGGACATTTGGTTTGCTAGTTTTATTTTTTTTTAATGAATTTACAGGTAATAAAAACTAATGCAACTGGTGAAAAAAGAGGAGAATGCTAGTAAATTTGGCTAATTTATATATGTATGTTGTAATATCCAGAGCAACCACTAAAAATATTATATAAAGTGATATGTTCACAAACACTGTAAATAAATAAATACAGAATCCTCAAAAATGTTCAAGTAACTCTCAGGAGGATAAGAAAAGAGAAACATAGGGATGGGAAGTGGAAGAAATGAACAGAAAACAAATAATAATATAGCAGACTTAATCTCTAACATACCAATAATTTCCTTGCAAGTAAGTGGTTTAGAAACACCAAGTGAAAGTCAGAGATTTCTTCAGAGTGGATAAAAACAATAATCCAACAATATGTTGTCTATAAGAAGAGATACATGCAATAATTCAGATGACTTTCATGGAAATTATGCTGAGTCTAAAAAGCCAGTGTCAAAAGGTTACTTGATTCATTTACACATTTTTAAAATGACAAGATGATAGATACAGAGAACAGACTAGTGGTTACCAAGGGTAAAGAAGGAGAGAAAGGGATGGAGGTGGGTATGGTCATAAACAGTTGTACGAGATCCTTATGGTGAAACTGCTCCATATTATGACTGTGGTATTGATCATGCAAACTTACACAGGTGATAAAACTGCATAGAACTGGGGGTGCCTGGGTGGCTCAGTTGGTTGAGCGACTGCCTTCGGCTCAGGTCATGATCCTGGAGACCCTGGATCGAGTCCCACATCGGGCTCCCTGCTCGGCGGGAGACCTGCTTCTCCCTCTCTCACTCCCCCTGCTTGTGTTTCCTCTCTGGCTGTGTTTTGCTCTGTCAAATAAATAAAATCTTTAAAAAAAATAATTGCATAGAACTGAAAACACACCCACACCCACTGACTCCTACACATACACGTAAGTCTGAATAATCTTGGTGGATGATTTCAATGTCAATTTTCTGGTTGTGATGTTAATCTATATTTCTGCAAGAGGTTACCACTGAAGGAAACTAGGTTATCTATATTTCTGCAAGATGTATACCACTGAAGATATACAGGGCCTATCTGTATTATTTCTTATAACTGATGTGAATCTACAATTATCTCAAAATAAAAATTAAAAAAAAACTGAAGAAGGAAATATACATTGAGAAGGAAGTCTCATCTACTTCTGTCTCTGCATCCCTCCATTCTCTTCTCCAGGAATAACCACTGTGGCTCTTTTCTTACATATCCTGTCAGAGATAATCTACAGTTTCTCCACATATACACAGAGTGAATGCATATACATATGTTTATCATTTTTATCCAAATCTTAACACCATGTTCACTTTCCCCCAACATTGTTTTAATTTATCTTTTTTTTAAGTTCTTATTTAAATTCCAGTTAGTTAACAGAGAGGGTAATATCAGTTTCGGATGTACAATATAATGATTCAACACTTCCATGCAACATCCAGTGCTCATCACAAGTGCTCTCCTTAACCCTCATCACCCATCTAGACCATCACTCCGTCAACCTCCCTTTCGGTAGCCATCAGTTGTTCTCTATAGTTAAGAGTGTGCTTATGAATTTATCTTGAGTTTCCAGCAGAGCTAGAACTCCTTATTCTAATAGCTGCATAATACTCTAACCCATCAATGAATCCTGATTTACTTAATTGATCTTTTCTGCACAGAAAAACATAATCCAACAAAAAACAGACATGTAGCTTATTTCCAAATAATGCCTATAATAGACAAGGCTCCGGGGTGGGCCACTGATCACTGACTTGTTTTATTTCTAACCATAGTTAACCAGATCCCATACATACACACTCAAAAACAACCCCTGGTCCTGGGCTTCTGGGAACCAGGACTTGACCCTCCAGTCACATCACAGTGTGCTGGGCTCTGAACTTAGGAGATGCTGACGAGAGGCTTATTAAGCTCTCCCTGGCTTTGCATCACTCAGCTTCTCATGGTTAGTTTACTCTATTTTTAGGTTTATAACTTTTCTTTAGCAAAAGTGAAACTGTTCATAGTTTTCTGAAGGTATTTTCCTCCACTTTATGAGCATGTTCCTTCTCAGTTCTCTCCCAATTCCTAGAACACCCTCTTTTCTTATTTATTTACCTCCCTGCCATGTCTGCCATGACTTGTCCTCCTTGAATGAATAATTTTTCTTGTCACCCCATTTTGACAAGGAGCTCAATCAAAACTATAATTATCCTTTCTCCTTGAGCACAACGGAAGTAAGGTGTTCTAATATGCCTTGCAGGTGTATAAACATGCATAAATGGTGTGATGTTTACAATAATGGGGAGCAGGCACCCGTATTTTAACATCATATGCTCGCTCCCCCTTTTTTCTTCATGGAGCACCTCCCCTCATCTCTGTACAGTTTGCAAACTCCCAAAGAGGCACTTTAGACAGAATGGCAGGTATAAATCAATGAAGGTTTTATTTAAAAAAAAAGGAGAGAAAAAGAAAAGCTGGCCACTTCCCAATGTCTAATGCAAAAAGCCACAACAAAAGAGTGTTTTTGGTTACTTTGTTTCCACAGTCAATCACAGCTCAGCTCTTACACTGGTATATTAGCTCATTTCTGCCAGTAAGTCAATGACAACAAAAAAAGTGCTGAGTGAACTGAATGTGTGTGTGTGTGTGTGGGGGGGTGTATGTGTGTCAGGAGTATAAAATTAAGGTACTATACATAAATGACATACCGTGATACATATATAATCATTTTTAAATTATTCTATGTAATTTAAAAATGTATGCCCCTAATGTTTAGTAAGTGTTGAGTAAACGTGGATGATTCGATGAGAATGCCTGTTCTTGTCAATGGTTTTTCTTAGATCATCTGTGTCTACACGTCAGATGTCTGTTTTATTAGTGTTGCATTGCCTGTGATTATGAAACTTTACTATAAGTTAGGTGATGAAGCTCTTCTCTGGCTTTCCCTCTTCAGGCAAATATTCCGTAGCCCTTTCAATATTCCATTATGTGCAGGCTCTGCCTTCTCCCTAACCATTATTACTCTGCGCAGCAGGACTATTTTAACGTCTGATCTATTCTACCAGGTGAAGCAAACAATTTAGACAGAACACTACAGCTGCTTGATATAGGATGTCCTCATGTTTTTGCTCCCTTTTTTAATATACCCAAGCACCACATTTATTTTTTCAACAGCTGCTGCACATTGCACAGATTTCTTAATTAGCTAATGTTTGGAAAGCCCTTTGAAGATAAAAAGCCCTAGATAAGTGCTAAGTGTTATTATTACCTTGACAAAAGAGTTCTCTTTTACCTTGGCTCCCTGCAAAATGTGTGAGCTTTCCTTCTCTCTAACTAGCGCTAGTCAAACCACAGGCTACATAAATCACAGGAGAAAGAACTCAGAAATTCAACTGTGGCCCCTGAACACGAGCACTCGGGCACTCTGGAGTGTTCCTTAGTGTCTTAATGTAATCTTTGCCAGGCACCAGGAGAAAAGAATGCCGGGCAAGGAAACACATTTTCGGGCTCTGGAATGCTTTGGGGGAATGGAAAATAGGAACCTCTTTCTTGTAAGAGCTCTTAGCACATCAAACTTACATTTGTTTCTCTTGGCTTGATTTTGGAAAACAAAGCAAATGTTAAGCTATCGCAGATTGCATCCTTGCAAATAGATACCCATGCCCTAGAGATGAAAAATGATTTCTGTGAAACATAAATGTACAAGCTGCCTTCACCCCTTCCTTATTATCAGGAGGCAGGATACAAAAGAAAATCTACTAAAATGATGGGAGGTGGTAAAGAAAGCCCCCATAGCTCAATGCTCACACCTTACCCCCACCCCACACACATCTTTGCTTATCAAAAACACTACCCTTCAAGGACGTAGATGCAGCTTCTGTCCTGAAGAATTTTCCACTTTAAAACAACAGGGAAGTCTGGGTGGCTCAGTCAGTTAAATGTCTGACTCCTGATTTCAGCTCAGGTCATGATCTCAAGGTTGTGAAAACGAGCCCTGCACTGGGATCCAGGCTCAGTGGAGAGTCTGTTGGGGGGTTCTCTCCTCTCATTCTCCCTCTGCCCCTCTACCTGCTTGCTCTCTCAGTCTTTCTCTCCCTCCCTCTTCCCTTCTCTCTCTCTCAAGTAAGCAAATAAATAAATCTTTAAAAAATTAAAAAATAGGGGCACCTGGGTGGCTCCGTTGGTTAAGCAACTGCCATCAGCTCAGGTCATGATCCCGGAGGCTGGGGATCGAGTTCCACATCAGGCTCCCTGCTCGGCAGGAAGCCTGCTTCTCCCTCTTTCACTCCCCCTGCTTGTGTTCCCTCTCTGGCTGTGTTTCTCTCTGTCAAATAAATAAAATCTTTTAAAAAAAATTAAAAAATAAAACAACAATAGTAACTTCCATTAGCACTTATTTACAAGGTCTTACGCTCTGTGCCCTACATATAGTATTTACTCCCCGCAACAACCCAAAAAGGTATTTGTTACTCTCTCCACCTTACATGGGAGCAAAAAGGCCAGGCAGTTCAAATGACATGCCCCAGGCTATCAAGCAGGTAATGGGGTCATAATTTGAACCCAGGTTTTCCTGGCCACAAAACCGAGCTCCTTCAACAAATGATAACCCTTCAATGTCATCATCATTAGAGTCACAAGCGTGGTACAAAATAAGTATGGTGTCACTCCTGCCACAATTTTGTATTATTTTAGGAAGGTGGCAGAGGCAGGGAGCATTCTGGCTAGTACGATCAGGGAAGTCATTGGGAAAATGACTTTGATCACTTTGTGAGGAGACAGCTTTGCAACATTCGGCACAGTGTGAGAACTGGCACGCTCAGATCACCAACTCGTGGATTCACATTTGCTACTATTCCCATGTCAGAATTTACTCAAGGAGAGAAGACAAAAATAATGGAAACGAGTGGAAAGAACAAATACACGTGTCATGGAAATGAGTTCGGTCCTTAAGGTGTTCATTTAAATAAATTATTATTTTAAAAAATGTTAAAGGTAAATAAATTACCTAAACTTACTTAAAAAAATAAATTGTGCTATTACCAGTCTTTCCCAATGACAATGAAATTTCACATCTGTGTACCTGGGAAGATAAGACAGGGGTGACATTAACTGAGAGAGAAGGGACTTAGAGGAAAAGGAATTGGGTACAGAGGAATTAACAGATTCTACCAAAAGATCCCAAACTAGAAAATTTGCCATTAAAACTTCCAACTGTTAGCAAGGACTATACAAGCAGCTTTATACCGTCTGCTCATGCAGAGCTCTTAATCAGGCTGCTTCTCCTCTCACTTGAAAGCTGCTGTCTCTGCTTCCCGGTGCCAAAGCACTCTTATGGGACAAGGACACGCTCGACAGGCTCCCGTGCCAAGACAAAAACACTTTTTGGTGTCCTCCCTAAATGATACTAGGAGTAGAAAACACTATCTGTTATTACACTGCTCTAGGACTGAAACACTTGTGAAGGTGGAAATCCATACTCCAGATCAGCTTTACAGAAATCTCTTGGAAATGGGGACAATTCATAGTTCCCTGCTGAAAAGCAGTAACAGGAAAAGTGAGATGCTCAGTGGTGAAAGCTTATTTGTAACTAATCTAGCAGATAATTTTTTTCAAGCTCACTATTCCAGTGAGCCCTGTGATTCCTGTCAAGTCACTGAGCTTGTTGATCTACAAAATGTAGATCAAAGACCAAATCTGCTTCTCACACAAGATTCCTTCCAGGCTCTGGAAATGAATTTGGCCAAGTTTCTGATTTGAAACCCAAAACATAAAGCACAACATATTGTCTCTCAGAAGTTATAATGTAGGGAAGATGAAAGGGTTCAGATATCAGACAAAGAATCGTTTTGAACTTACCACCACTAGCAAGTGCCATCAAAATTCTCTATTCTTCCCAGATAGATGCTCCAGTACTCCCTTTCTGGTCCCCAAGCTTCCTCTAACTGAACCACTTGCCTTTCTGTCTCCCATAAATCTTATATTTCCCACCTTCACTCCTAAATTACAAGTATCACTTTTTTTCTGGCATGGCTTTCCACTCCAACGCCCCATTTCCAAATCCTTTCCCTTGTTCAATTTCTATTTCATGTATCACTTCCTCAGGGAAGCCTTTCTCTCAGGGAAAAGTATAAATAGTACTTCTGATTCATTTCTCATATGGAAACAAGTATTTTTCCCTGTATAATGATGCTGTTTAAAGGACATATTTTGGTAATGACTTTATTAGCCTGGAATCTCCTTGAGAGGGTAATCCATATCTGTTTCATCTTAGAACCTTTTTGGCTCTCAGTCCAGTACTTTGAAGAGCAGTACATGCTAAATAAAGATTTGTCTAATAAAAATTCACTCAACAGTCCTCACATATTATGACTTATTGCCAGGTACTATTCTAAGAGCTGGGGATATGCTATGAAGAAAGTTGGCAAGCCTTTCTGACCTAATAGAATTTACATTCTAAAGTATGGGACAGACAATAAACAAAATAAGTAAGCTGTGTAGAACAGCAGATGATTATAAGTACAACAAGGCAAAAAAGCAGAGAAGGAAAATAAAATAGGTCAGGATAGTTGAAATTTTAGATGGCTTGCATGGATGGAAGGATGGGTGAGTGGGTGGATGGATGGATGGATGGATGGATGGATGGACGGACACCTACGTGAATGGAGTCATTATACAGTTAAAAAACTGACTTTCTCTGTGGGGGGAAAAACTTGTCCCAAATTCTATCTATTCTCTATATAAATCAGCTTCTGGAGCCAAAAAAGTAATGCTCATCTCATCCACAATAATTTTACAAAAACAGAAGACAGAGAATTTGATTTCTCAATTTATTGCTATATTGACTTCAGGTGTCCCTGAATAAGTCACTTTTGGTAACCTTGTAAAAAAAAAAAATTAATGCCTACGACTTTGAGGAAACAGTTTCTTTGGGTCTGAAAAAGCATGTTTTAATCTGGCAAAACTCCCATAAATAAAAGGATCTTTTCAAATGAGAATTAACCATTGAGGATAGAAATATGAGAAGGAAGATTTTTTGCACTGAACGTGGATGTGTTATCTGTTTATACTAATCTAATCAAGTCTAGTAAGACAGTTTTCACAAAGCATTTGGGATTTCATATCTTCAGGCCCATAGTGGCCAGTTTCTATATCACAAAGGAAGGAGTTCATTAGGTTTATTATTACTACTTGACTAATTTTTATTTGCAACATGGAACGTGAGAATCATTTCATGTGTCACCATTCTAGAGAAGAATGAGTATCTAGTGCAAAGGATGACCACATTTCTAATCAGTCTCTGTTGCATTGTCACTGGGAAAATACCAACAGGCATTACATTCTCTATGTTATTTCACAGATTAATTTCAATCTTAGGGAAAACATGTCTTTATGGCTAAAACTCTCCTCAGGCTCAGTGTAAAACCACTCAGTGAGTAAGAACATCTTTTCAATGTTCCAAGCTAGCTCTTTGAAAGGAGAAAGCACCATAGCCATTCAAGGGCCTTTTCATTTCCATCTTGATTTTCAGGCTCATGATACCCTGGGTTGGGAATTTTCTTCCTTTTGTAGAGATAGTGTTGCTTAATGTCTAATGTGGTCTCTGAACATTTCACTCCAATTTCAGTGACCATGGTTAGCCATGCACTCTTCCTTATTTCCTTTACCTCTGCATTCCTATTTCCTGAGATCCTAAGAGAGAACTGGATAGAATGCTACAGAAGCGGGGTGGGGATGGTCAGCGATCACAGCCGTCAGTGAAATGGTTTAATGGAAGGACTAGAATCAGACTGTCCAAGTTCATCTCCCAGCTCCACAATTACTATCTGTGTGACTTTGGGCAAGGTAGCTCAGTTCTTCTGTGTTACTGTTTTTCCTTTGTTAAAATAAAGATACAGCAATAAACTTGCCATAAAGGTTCAGTAAGTTACTACCTATAAATAGCTTACACATAGCAAATGCCTGGTGCATGATGAGTTCTATGAATTTGTTATTAGTCATTCTTCCTGCAAGTATAAGAGGAAAAAAAGAGATTCTTCTGTGGCCACGGTCCCAGCTTTCTCTGGCTAAGATTCAAAGTGATGTCAAGGCACATTGACAGAGTGGGAGGCAGGCCTCTTGAAGTGTGTGTTTATAAGGGATAGAGGGGCTTCTTGGGAAATAATTCTCCCCAAATGCTGAGCCCCACAACTTGGACTCATTAACAAAGTCTTGGTCTTAATGGAGGGAAGAGTTATTCTGATTATATCTGCTCTGACTCTAGACTAGTCTCATAAGTCAAATAGACCTATTTGGTTCTAGGGAGATAATGAGTTATATTAAAAGGGAAAGGGATATTTTCCTAAAAATTCTGTAAAACACTGGAGAACAAACAACATGGTTCTGGCTCTGACTCTGAGAAAAGGAGTGTAAGACACTGATGAGAAAAGAGGGGCACTATCCTCCACTTCAGCAGAGGAGTAGTGGGGGAGAGGGAGGAGGGTGGTGGGGGAGGAGGGGCAGGCACCAACCTGTTAGAGGTCAAAGACAGCCCAAATGGCACTTCCCTAAAGAAGGGCTAAAACTACAGGTTAGCACAGCCCTCTGAATGCTGCTGGAATCAAGATAATAGTGAAACTTTTGCTTTGTTACAATATGGTGATGGCAACAAGGGATAAACTACAAAGCCCTAAATAAATTTTCCCTGCTAAGCTTACAACCCTAAAAAGTCAGGGAAAGGATAAATAATTCCATTCACTAAGCATTAAACAAATACTTCTTAAGTCCATCCTGTGTCCCGGGCACTGTGTGTTAGGTGCGGTGCAAGAGACCTGAGTGAGAGAAAAAGCAAGCAGGTTTCCGCCCTGGCAGAGCTGACTCATGTCTGGAGTGGTGAGAGACATCACAAGTCCCCAGGCTACTCGAAAGCAGTCAGTGCTCTGGACAGGCAGATACACGGGGCTGTGGGAACATGCGAGGGGAAAACAACCTAAATCTGGGGCACTGTCAGGGCTTCTTCCCCGAGGAGTGACCTCTATGGTGACCAGGCAGAGAGAGGGAGAGGAACATTCTAAGCTGTGGCAACAGTAAGTGCAAGGATTCAGGTGCTCACCTGAGAGAACTTTTGTCAGTGGGGGTCAGAAAATGGTGGCCTCAGGTGCTTTTGCAAATCAAGTTTTGCTGGACGGTGGCCAGGACCATTTTGCATACTGTCTGTAGTTGGTCTCAGGCTGCAATGCGATACTCACTTCTGGTGGGCAAAGTGAAGCAACAGTTACTACCTGGCCTTTTACAGAAAAAAATCTGTTGAGCCATGGGTTAGATCACAGAGGGCAACTGGCAAAGTGGGCATCACTCTCTGGGGAACTTCCTCCCGTCTGATCCCAGTTTGGGATCTGGGCAGTCGTATAAGCAGAACGGAATGAGCGGACAGCTGTACTCTTCTGGGCACTTTGCAAGTCAGAGTCACAGCCACGGCCCCTGCGGCACCATGAGGGGGGCCTTGGTGGCATGATTTTACATTTGTGCTTCATAGAACCCTTTTTTTTGGGGGGGGGGTTCATTGTTTATTAGTGTGTGTGTGTGTGCGTGCGTGTGCATGTGCGTGTGCGCACACACAAGCAGGAGGAGCGGCAGGCAGAGGCAGAAGCAGACTCCCCTCTGAGCAGGGATCCCAACAAAGGGGCTCAATCCCAGGACCCTGAGATCATGACCTGAGCAGAAGGCAGATGCTTAACCGACTGAGCCGCCCAGGTACCCCTCCTGAAACCTCTCCTAAGACAGATTTTTATCCAAGATACTGGAAGGCAACTAACTCACTGCATGCTGCTGAGACCGAAAACTTTCTAGATTATGGTCTCAAATTTGCCGCAACATGAAGAATAAACACAGTCTGACAAGTTTGATGGCAAGCCTTCGTGAGGAGACATGTGAAGGTGGACGGCACACCCCTGGGGTAGCACACTGCCAGTCTTGGCATCCCGTTCAGAGAAGCTACCAACACCATAAGCAAAGGACCTTTGCTCTGGGGTTTTATAATAACAAAACCTTCAAGGAACTTTTGTACTATTCAAAATTTAGTACATGCTTCTATTGGAGGCCTCTTCCCTCCCCTTCTGTCATCCTACTCTTCTTTGTTCTTAGTTATATTTATTTCCTTTGCCCACAAGGATTCAGATAAATATCCCTACATCCTGTTCCCATAATACACTGTACGTACCACAGTGTTTCTTCCCTGCCGTCTGCCCCATTCCTGTCATACCCTTGAAGGCAAAGCTGTATCCTTTTTCCCATTTTAGGTCAATGTCTGAAATATTTGTGGGTTCTCACTATATACTTGATAAATACAAGGAACAACTAATAATGATGGAATTAATACTACGGGATGAAAATTTTACATATAGTTTACTCTTCAGTTCACAATCATAATTACATGAATAATGAGCCCTATATTTCTGTTTTCAACCCCATTTTCTTCAAACAAAAGAATTAGCCAGGGGTCACTCAAAAAACTTTCTCTTTCCGGGTGTAGTTTATGTCTTGTTCTGGTTTCTTGGTCCGCGTTATGCAGGCTCCCTGATTCTCCGCCTCAGAGACCCACCCTGTCATTTTTGAATACTGAAAGGTCACTTCCTTACATCACAATTGTTAGTACTTACTGTAAATACTTCCCAATCTTTCTTCTTCTATAAAAACACAGAGTATTATGGGAACAGGATGTGGGGATATTTATCTGAATCCTGTGGGAAAAGGAAATTAATATAACTAAGAACAAAGAAGAGTAGGATGACAGAAGAGGAAGGGAGAGGCGTCCAATAGAAGCAGGTGCTAAATTTTGAATAGTTCAAAAGTTCCGTGATTTCTTTTTTTCATTTTTCATTTTAAAGATTTCTATTATTTTATTCATGACAGATAGAGAGAAAGAGGCATAGGGAGAAGAAAGCTCCCTGCAGGAAGCCTGATTCGGGACTCAATCCCAGGAGCCTGGGATCATGACCTGAGCCAAAGGCAGACACTTAACTGACTGAGGCACCCAGGAGCCCGAAATGATGATTTCTTGACTGATTTCAAGTGATGACACCAGGGGCACCTTGACACTTGTTCAATGGAAACTTTCCATTTAATTGTTTTATACTCATGACTACATAGAACAAATCAAACTAAACAGGGAAAGACCTAAATCTTCTCAACAAAGGTGTCCAAAATGGGAGAGAGATCATGGCACATAACAGTCATGTCACAACCAAGTATCCTTATATTTATTCTTATTTTATCACGTAATTATTTTGGTAAGTAGATAATCCACGTTGGAAAAAGCCTCATAGGTGATGTTTCAACAAATGAATGAATCGACTAGAACTGACCATGCACATTTTTTTGCACTTAGGATCTACTGTCAAATGTCTAAAAATATAAATAGTAGACACTCCATTTTAGAAGCTAAATTAAAAATCAAAGGAGAAGAATTTTGAAGGGGTCAATCAGACTAGGTTTTTAAAAGATCATGGACTTGAATTCACACATTTTCTGGCCTGCTTTGAAAGCCAAAAATGGGGCGCTGGACACAATTAAGCTGGGTTAAAAACTAATTTCATGCCAGATTGACTTAGAGGGAAAAAATGTGGCATAGGAGAAAGGAATTCTGAAATGGATTATGAATCAGCTTAGAGAAAATGAATTCAAGAAGTTAATTCCGAAAATAAGGAAAGCTTCCTATGTGACAAGAGAGGGACTCAGTGTGAGGTAGTAAGGCAATAGCTTTTTCTGATGCTGGCAGTTCTCTAATTTCACACCCATCACATATGTTTTGTCAGGGATTGTGGATAAGATAAGGACTTGAGGGAGAGAGTAAAGAAAAGAGAGAAAGCGAGGAAAAGTAGAAGATTACATTTACAGATATGTATACATCTATGCTGTTGACACAAGAATGATAACCATGAATTAGACTAATGAACCTGACCTTTACGAAAATTAAAGAGTGTGTAAGTGGATCTGTTAGTTTGTCAATTTTCATTATGTGGACAAATGTAAAGACTATGCTCATCATTATTTCAAAAGAATTCCAGGACCTATTTTTACATACATACTACTCAAAGCTCTTGTGAATTCTTTCTTGAAAAGATCTTAATTATATGGATGGCATATTGATTTTTCACTGGCACAGACCTCTGAGACTCCTAGGTCCTGGAATTATTAAAGTATCACCAAAAAAGTCGACTTACTCTAGATTAAAGCACAAATATTAGCTTCAACTTCAGTAAGTGTGGAAAGGAATCTAATTTTTGAAGAGTTTTGTAAAAAGATGGGTTTGTCTTAATAATTCTGTCCAAAGTGTCGTTGATCCTTCAGATCAAAAGTCACTCATTTCCGGAAGGGTCAAGATGGCGGAACGCCAGGTGACCACATTTCGGGGAGCTCCCTGAAGAGAGTTGAATTCCAGCAAAAAAACTCTACAAGACCACTGGGAACACCCATGAAATCAGCCTGAAATGTGATATTTCCCACTTCTGGAACGCCATGAGAGACAAGGAACATCGGCAAAAAGGTAGAAACAATTAAGAGGGTCTGGAGGCTTGCCCCCAGAGACAGGGGAGTGGGGGAGGAAGCCCGCAGAGCTGAACCATTGAAAACAAATACCCCAAAACGAAAGTGCTCTGTGAGTGAGGAATAACAGCAGAATACGGCCAGAATCGGGGCTAGACAGAAACGGAAACAAAGCAGAGCCCCGGCAAGGCAAGGAGACATTTTACCCACCCACCAGCGCCGCCCCCTGCGCGGGCGCACTGGAGCCGCCCTACTCCCCCCCCCCCACGGGTGCACCAGAGCCAAGCCCACCAGGCGCTGCCCCCACGTCAGAGCCGCAGGAGCCACCAGAGCCCCTGGGGCCACCGCAGCTGCCGCAAAAGCGGTGAGCGTGGATTCTATTTTTACGCCGCTGCCCTTCTCTCCAGTTTCTCTCCACACCGTGGACTGCGCCCCCCAGGGAAGGCGCTTTTACAGACTTGCGTGGGACAGGAGAGGCCGCGCGACCCAGGGCACAAAGTCACACGATACAAAAGGAGTTGTGGCTTTGAGCTGCAGGAGTGAAACAACAAGCGGGGGCGGGGCAGAAATCAATACAACCTCTGCACCAGCCCGGCTGTGACAGACTGCCAACAGGGAGGCTGGAAAGAGCCCCTCTCCTTGTAGAGGCTCGCTCTGAGAGGGAGGTCTGGGCGCAGACATCTTCCTCCAACAGACTGAAACAGAACGGCACGCCCCGCCCCCAGAAAGCAAGCCAGAAGCTCAGGAGGACAGCACTGCAATGCAAAAGCCCAAATTGGGGGAAAGGCAATTTATTAAACTCCTGGCACTGACTACAAGTACCAAAGGCCCCTTTCTTATCACAACATGATACCCAATACAACACCCCATAACATTTTTTATTTTTTTATTATTTTTTTCTCTTTACCCTGAAATTTTTTCAAACACACCCCTGTATCTTCTGCTTTTGTTGTTGCCTCCTGTTTCTCTATTCGCTCCCTCCGTTTTTCCCTTTCTTCTCTCCTCTTTCCTTTATTCTTTTACGTATACATGTAGATACAAGCTTCAAGTCAATCCCACATCCCTATTCAATACTACCCCTATATACAATCGGTTCTAAGCCCCCTAAATCTTTTGAAAGTGGGCTCCTCCAACAATAACAAGACAAACTCGAGACCCTCTGAAACGCATTCCTTGCCCACAAGGAGTGTCTGCCCTCACCTTCCCACTCTAGTTTGTCAGTGTCTGTGTAATTGTCTTTGCTTTTATATTATATAAATACTGGTCTTGGGGGTCATATAGGTTGGAATTTGCTTTTTGATCTCTTCATTTACCCTTGATGACCCTTTTCTTTACCCTGTAACAGTTTTGTACCATATAAATCCTATCACCGGGCCCCGCTCTGGCAGGGGTGTCTTTTCTTGCTTCCTCTCTTCCGTTTTCTTTTTCTTTCTCCTCCCTTCTCGGTGGTGAACTCTGGTTGCTCCAAAACTTTCCAACGACCAATCCACCTAGATAGTGGCTGATATATCTAGCCATACACCCCTTCAACCACTCCTCGCCACAATGACTCGGAGAAGGAACACCCAACAGAAGAAGAACCCAGAGACTGCAACCTCGGTCACAGAATTACTGGAAATGAACATAAACAATATGACAGATATGGAATTCAGGGCAGCAATAGTCCAAGCAATAGTCAATTTAGAAAAGAACATTAGTCTCAAAGTGGAAGCCATAGTAACAGAAGTGAAAGCTGAGGTTAGAAAGGATTTAGATGAGATGCAATCTAATTTAAATATGCTAACAGCCAGAGTAAGTGAAGCTGAAGATCGTATCAGTGATTTAGAAGACAGATGGAATAAGATGGAGAAGCAAGAGAAGTCTTGGAGCAAACAACTAAAATCCCAAGAAAACAGAATAAGGGAAATGAATGATGCCATGAAACGCTCCAATATCAGAATAATTGGAATCCCTGAAGGAACTGAGAGAGAAGCCTCGAAAATATTGTTGAACAAATCATGGATGAAAATTTCCCAAATCTGAGGAATGAAACAAATGTCATGTCCTAGAAGTAGAGAGGACACCCCCCAAGATCAATGAGGCAAGAAAAACTTCCAGGCACCTAATAGTAAAATTCTTGAATCATAAAACCAAAGAATATGTCTTAAGGGCAGGTAGGGGAAAGCGATCCCTTACCTATGGAGGGAAGACCATCAGAAAAACGTCAGACCTTTCCACAGAAACCTGGCAAGCCAGAAAGGGCTGGCAAGACATATTCAGGAAGTTACAAGACAAGAATATGCAACCAAGGATAATGTATCCAGCAAGGTTGACATTCAAAATGGAAGGAGAAATAAAGAGCTTCCAAGACCCCCAAGGTCTAAAAGATTATGCAACCACCAAGCCAGCACTACAAGAA
>PITA01025315.1:0-24618 GCA_004023965.1 Spilogale gracilis
TTCTGTTTTCTTGGGATTTTAGTTGTTTGCTCCAAGACTTCTCTTGCTCCTCCATCTTATTCCATCTGTCTTCTAAATCACTGATATGATCTTCAGCTTCACTTACTCTGGCTGTTAGCATATTTAAATTAGATTGCATCTCATCTAAAGCCTTTCTAACCTCAGCTTTCACTTCTGTTACTATGGCTTCCACTTTGAGACTAATTTTCTTTTCTAAATTAACTATTGCTTGGACTATTGCTGCCCTGAATTCCATATCGGTCATATTGTTTATGTTCATTTCCAGTAATTCTGTGACCGAGGTTGCAGTCTCCGGGTTCTTCTTCCGTTGGGTGTTCCTTCTCCATGTCATTGTGGCGAGGAGTGGTTGAGGGGGTGTATGGCTAGATATATCAGCCACTATCTAGGTGGATTGGTCGTTGGAAGGTTTTGGAGCAACCAGAGTTCACCACCGAAAAGGGAGGAGAAAGAAAAAAGAAAATGGAAGAGAGGAAGCAAGAAAAGATACCCCTGCCAGAGCGGGGCCCGGTGATAGGATTTATATGGTTCAAAACTGTTACAGGGTAAAGAAAAGGGTTATCAAGGGTAAATGAAGAGATCAAAAAGCGAAGCCCAACCTATATGACCCCCAAGACCAGTATTTATATAATATAAAAGCCAAGACAATTACACAGACACACTGACAAACTAGAGTGGGAAGGTGAGGGCAGACACTCCTTGTGGGCAAGGAATGCGTTTCAGACGCTCCTGAGTTTGTCTTGTTGTTATTGTTGGAGGAGCCCACTTTCAAAAGATTTAGGGGGATTAGAACTGATTGTGTATAGGGGTAGTATTGAATAGGGAAGTGGGATTGACTTGAAGCTTGTATCTACATGTATATGTAAAAGAGAGAATAAAGGAAAGAGGAGAGAAGAAAGGGAAAATCGGAGGGAGCGAATAGGGAAACAAGAGGCAACAACAAAAGCAGAAAATACAGGGGTGTGTTTGAAAAAATTTCAGGGTAAAAAGAGAAAAAAATAAAAAATAAATTAAAAAAATTAAAAAAAATTAAAAAAATGTTATGGGGTGTTGTATTGGGTATCACGTTGTGATAAGAAAGGGGCTAAAAATTGAAATAAGAAAAACCATGAGAATGTATTTTTAAGCTTAAAGTGGAAGCTTTAAAAGTAAAATAGAAAAAAGTTTAAAAAAGTAAATGAGGTGGAAAACTGTATCATTGAGTTGTAGGGCTTTTGGTACTTGTAGTCAGTGCCAGGAGTTTAATAAATTGCCTTTCCCCAGATTTGGGGTTTTGCATTTGAATGTTGTCCTTTTGAGCTTCTGGCTTGCTTTCTCGGGGCGGGGCGTGCCGTTCCATTTCAGTCTGTCGGAGCAAGATGTCTGCGCCCAGACCTCCCTCCCAGAGAGAGCCTCTACACAGAGAGGGGCTCTTTTTCCAGCCTCCTGGTTGGCAGTCTGTCACAGCCGGGCTGGTGCAGAGGTTGTATTGATTTCTCCCCCCGCTGCTGCTTGTCGTTTCACTCCCGCACCTCAAAGCCACAACTCCTTTTGGATCGCGTGACTTTGTCTGCGCCCTGGGGCGCACGGCCTCTCCGGTCCCACGCAAGTCTGTAAAAACGCCTTCCCTGGGGGGTCTGCGCGCGGCCCACGGTGTGGAGAGAAACGGGAGAGAAGGGCAGCGGCGTAAAAATAGAATCCACGCCCGCTGCTTTCCCGGCAACTGCCGGGGCTCCAGCGGCGGCTCGCGCGGCGGGAAAACAAAAAAAATTTTTTTTTAAGTCTCCTTGCCTTGCCCCGGGCTCTGCTGTGTTTAGCTTCTTTCTAGCCCCGATTCAGGCTGTAATCTGCTGTTATTCCTCACTCACAGAGCACTTTCGTTTTGGGGTATTTGTTTTCAGTGGTTCAGCTCTGCGGGCTTCCTCCCCCACTCCCCTGTCTCTGGGGGCAAGCCTCCAGACCCTCTTATTTGTTTCTACCTTTTTGCCGATGTTCCTTGTCTCTCGTGGCGGTCCAGAAATGGGAAATATCACATTTCAGGCTGATTTCATGGGTGTTCACAGTGGTCTTGTAGTGTTTTTTTTTGCTGGAATTCAGCTCTCTTCAGGGAGCTCCCCGAAATGTGGTCACCTGTCCTTCCGTCATCTTGACCCCTTCCCACACTCCATTTCTCATGTTTTCAAAATACCATGAAGCAGCGCAGGTCTGAAGACGCCTGCCACAGTTTCTGAGAAAAATTCTCAACCTTGCCCATGCCAAGCTGGCCCACTCACATGCCTCGAGGTAACCCAGCTTGTGAGGCTCACAGGAAAGTCTTCTCCCTCCTGCCCTGCCCTGCCAGTTACATCAGGAGTCCTCCTGTGACACTTGGAACATCTCCCTCCATGTGTCTAGAAGCTGAAACTCCATGTGTCTAGAAGCTGAAACTTCTTAGGAGAGATTTCTAACTAGGTCACTCAAGCTGGTGAAGTTTCCTGCCCCACTGTCACATGGCTTCTTTGGGTTTTGACTGAAAGTGAAGGGAATGGACATCGGTACCCCAAGCAACTGGGGGAACACATGTAGAAATGGAATATGGCCATGCCTCTGTACCAGCATATTTGTTCCAGATTGTATGGGATTTATAGTTTAAATAAGAGCCAGAGGCCTGAAAGCTCTTGTGTTGGAGTGAAGAGAAGGAAAAGGGCCATGGTTTGCTATTAACGGAGTAGAAGCCACAACAGCAGAACTCTGAACACATACCCCAGTGTCCTAAACTCTGCAAAACAGCTTCCCACCATCCAAGGGATCTCTATTTCTATTTCCTGCTTTAGGTCTAATTATGCAAACCAGCAAGGCTGTCATTCAGCCCAGGACTAATTTAACGTTACACTCTTGCTGTTGTTTGCTTTTTTATTTCAAAATTGTATAATATTGTAATATGTGTCCATGCAACTGCACAAATTACTAGTTTACTTTATATACATCCAGGTCCTGAGATGGAAAGAGATCAGCCCCCAGGACTTCCTCATGTCCCCTTCAGTCTCTGCCTCCCTCCTCAGGTATAACTGTGACCCCAAGTGACTCTTAACTATGATAGTCTGTTTTGCCGATTTCTGAAATTGCTTAAAAAATAGATTATATGGTACATACTCTTTTATGTCATTTTTGTTACTCAAACGTAGGTTTGTGAGAACCAACCATGTAGTGTGTAGTTGTCGTTTGTTGACTTTTGCACTCATTCCTGTAAAGTATTCTGTTGCTTAAACATGCAGGATTTATATATTTTTTTCTACTGAACAGGGCATTTGGGTGGTCTGGTTTATGACCTTGTGCATAGTGTTGCCGTGAATATTCTAGCATGTACCATGTCATATTTTATTTTTAAAAATATTTTTATATATTTGAGAGAGAGCACAAGTGGAGGAAGGGGCAGAGGGAGAAGGAAAGGATGAGAAGCAGACTCCTCTCTGATGTAGAGCCCAACACAGGGCTCAGCACTAGGATCCTAGGATCATGACCTGAGGAACACGGCCCACCAGGAACATGGTTCACTCCTAAGATTAACAGCATTTTTTGAGTTATGATACCCTATTTTTATTTCATTAGGCACCCACTTCCTCCCAAAATGATGTATGGCATAGATTTTTTAAAATAGAATTACTGGTTTAAGGATATGGCAGTGTCATCAGCATGTACTCCCTTCTGTGAGTCCTTAGCAATTTGTTCTGCACAAAGTAAATAATCACAACATTTATTCAATTGCAGTGAATTGTTTGAGAACAACCTCCCGCATGCACGCCCTCCACAATTTCCACCCTTCTTCATCTTCTCAAAACAAAATACCATTACTCCCTTAATAGCAATTGTATTCTTTCTTTTGTTCTGCTACCCCGGGTAAAATATTTTTGGAAAACACATACATGATCAAACATTTCTAAGCTGGCATCTAAAATTTTCATCAATTTAAATAAATAAAAAATGGAATTTCTCCCATATTTCAAATTAATACCTCAAATTTTTTTAAACCTTGAAACTACAAGGTTAGCTCATACAGGTGTTTTTTTTTTTTCTTGCCAATCCTAATTTTTTTTTATTGTTACTTAAATTTTTTCCCCCAGTATTCCAAGATTCATTCCCCATTCCCCACACCCAGTGCTCCACGCTTTAGGTGTCCCCAGTACCCATCACCAGGCTCTCCCATCCCTCCATCCCCCTCCCTCCAAGTCCCTCAGTTTGTTTTTGTGCCCAAAGTCTCTGTTGTTTCGTTTCTCTCCCTGGATTACCCTAGTTCCCATTTACTTTCCTTCTCCCACTGTTCTCCAGGTTACCCCTCATGCACCGCAAGTAAGTGAAACCATGCGATACTTGACTTTCTCTTCTTGGCTTATTTCACTCAGCATAATCTCTTCCAGTCCAGTCCATGTTGCTACAAAAGTTGGATATTCATCCTTTCTGATGGAGGCATAGTATTCCATTGTATATATGGACCACATCTTCTTTATCCATTCATCTGTTGATAGGCACCTTGGCTCTTTCCACAGTTTGGCAATTGTGGCCATTGCTGCGATGAACATTGGTGTACATATGGCCCTTCTTTTCACTACATCTGTATCTTTGGGGTAAATGCCCAGTAGTGCAATTGCAGGGTCATAGGGTAGCTCTATTTTCAATTTTTTAAGGAATCTCGACACTGTTTTCCAAAGCAGCTGCACCAGTTTACATTCCCACCAACAATGTAAGAGGGTTCCCCTTTCTCCGCAGCTTCTCCAACACTTGTTGTTTTCTGTCTTGTTAATTTTGGCCATTCTGACTGGTGTAAGGTGGTTTTGATTTGAATTTCCCTGATAGCTAGTGACGCTGAACATTTTTTCATGTGTCTGTTTAGCTCATACAGTTTATAGAAAATGTCCCCCATGTTACATGTTTCGCAAAGCTGTCCTCTTGAAAATCAATTAGCAAAATGAGATGTACTTTCATTCAGATGTGCCTTTCCATTTTCTCTTTTTATCATTTCAAATAAACCCGTTAATACTTATTCCTTGACAAAATTACATCTAAATTTAAATTCTAATGCATATGAATTCTAAGCTACATGGATGGATGGATGGATGGATGGATGGAATCTCACTATGACCTATTCCCGAGTCAAACAAAGAGCCACACTTTAATATTTCCTCCCACTACTTTCTTTCTTTTGCTGTCATGTGACTCTCAGAAGGGATGCATTCTTGGATTGTTTGTTTGGTACCCAGAAGTCTTTGACACTCCAGAGTAATAGTACTCCACAGTAATATCCAGGATGGGTAAAAGGTCTTTTCTTGTACTTTGCTAAAGTGAAAGAAGGGAAAGAGGAGATGGAAAGCTTCACTCTGAACCAATTTGCTCAACACGTTCTTTCTAAAACCATATGGAGGAGAAAGTGGTATTTTAAAGATGTTAGGTCACTTTATTTTCTCATGCTATTAAATAGGCCAATCTATGATGCTTAATTTTACCTTTATTTAGGAATAAAAGACCCATGGGAATGCAGAAACTATACAAAGGATAGGTTTTACAGTCTCTCAAGAAAGATTTCATGCTAGGATAGTTGCTTACCTGGTATTTGAAATGTTTAAAATTCTCCCTCTAAATTATTATATTTTGCTTGTTTTTACTGTGTTCAGGTATTTTCTGGATAGTATTAGAATCAGCACTATCATCAGTTCTTAATTATCTAACAGTATTTATTCTGTTCATTACTTGAGGTCAATTTTTAATTTGGGTTGACTTTCTCCTGAAATTTAGCACAACAAACATCTTGGCTCATTTGCCCCCTACTGCTCAACTAGTCTTTGAGCTTATGAAATACAAACTAATTTTAAAATAAGCAGGGGACTCCAAAGGCAAGATTTTGCTGCCAAATAATAATGCATTAAGAGCCAGCTGATACCAATCTGACATTTGGTACCCCCTATTCTCCACAACATCTGCAAACCTGAGAACATCCCCAAAAGCCTCTGGGATTGAACACTTTGGAAAGATTCAAACCTTAAAGGTTACAGAAGACACAAGGCAACCAGTTCTTCCCCCAGACAACAGAGCATGCCCAGGAGAGCAGGACTTCCAAAGGTCATAAAAGGTCATAAAAGCCAGCCATGGAGAATTAGATGCAAGAAAAACCAGAAGGAGTGAAGAAAAGTGATGAAAATGAGAGGTGGCAAAAAAGAGAAACTAGAGTGAAGCCTAGAAATGAAGATGATTCAGGAAGAAATAGAGTCCCCACCAGAGAGGAAAAGGGACTTAGGGAAACCCAAAAGACAACCAAGGAAAAGTAACATCAGCCTAAAGAGCAGAGCAGACTTGAAGCCTTCAGCACTGGTGTTTCCTGCCCCAAACACCGCAGTCTTCAGAGGGCCTCTACACAGTAAGTTCCTACACAGTACTTCCATCTTTTGGGCTTTAAGGAATAAAGACCAACTCAGGACCCTAGGGAATAAAAGGAAGTTTCTGAAAAAACATGTTATCAGAACACAATTTATAACTGGAACGCTATCAGAGGTAAGATGGCTTAAGCAATTAGCTCTTCCCTCCTCTTTCTGGATTACAGGTTCCCCACAGACCCTGCTTCTCTCTATATACTGGCTTCTTAGTCTTTCCTCAGTCAGCCCTTTATCTGCTTCATCATAATTACTGCTTCCTCCTAGATTTGCTTATTATAAATCATCAGGGAGTCTTCAGTTCCAACTTGTATGTCACTTAGCTTGCCAAGGATCAGCTATGTCTGTTTCCATATCTGTTTATAACAGGAGTGCTTTAATTATAACTTTATAATTTAATTAATTCATAGGTAAGCTGAATGCAATGAATAGAAAAAATTAGTTTCTACAAAAACTAATTTGAATGTATTGAAGAGTCATAAAGTTGAATTTCACACATACAAAAACTTCACTATCAAAATAGGTATGATAAAGACAGTTCTAAAAGACTAGGGGAAAATACCTGAAAAATCTAGAAGTATCCTGCACTCAGCTTGCTTAAAGATTGTCTTTAAGTTGTTGATTTGCTTGAAAGAAATCAAAACTGGAAGTGGTATAGGATTCTCTATGACTGTGATTTATTCCAGAAAGACAATATAGGACTTCAGTGAGACAGTCCAATTAGCCTTACCTGAAAATATGACAAATAAATTTGCATGTATACATATTTATATGTACTTCTGTCTTTACATATTAATCTACATATATCTATACAAGTAAAATAAAACTTTTTAGGTGGTATCATTTTTAAAATTTTTTTCCTCAGTACCACCATCGGGTAGGATCGGGTAGGAGGATTTCTGCTGCAATTTTCTTCCATTCTGGCCCTCCCCATTCAGTGACTTGCTTTAGCATGGTGTACATAACAGGCACTAATGAACACTTATCCCTGGATAACATCGAAGAAGGTAAACAGGCCAAGCAGTGATAGTCTAAACCCTGCCCCCAAATTATCTTTCTAGCCCAATATTCCTCAAGCAGTGAGCCAATTGTAAGCAATAATGAACTCAGCCCAGTTCCAGGAAATAAAATAACGTGGTCTCCTGTTTCAAATTCATTGTTAAAGGATTTGGCATGCTTTTAAACCCCCAAAGAGCAAGGAACCTGCCCGAAACACTGCCCTTTCCCTGGAGGTGGGGTGAGCATAAAAATGGGATGCGCAATGAAAGATCATTTTGTTTTCCCCACCAGCCAGTGCAGTGGGTAAAAGCACACCTCTAGAGTCTGAAACACCTTGGCATTAACTTGCCATGATACCTCAGCAACTACCTCACCCTTCTAAATCTGTTTCCTCTTTTGTAAAATAAGTTGCCATAAGAACTAAATGAGATAATGCATGAATGGCAAGATAAGGTTTTCTTTTTCCACTCATCTTCTTTTTTTTTTTCTCTAGCCATTTATCCACCATGGGGCAGGGGAAGGTGGTAAATACAAGGAAAAAAATAAAACACCACCCCTAATAAGGCCTAGAGTCATATGCAGAGAGTGGTTAACAATAAGAATGAGGAGTGTCATTATGTTAGCTGTACTCTGAAAATTATGAAGGGCTTAAAACCTCCTTAGCATCTTACTATAAAACCCACAGTAGGAGCACCTTGAAACTCTTCTCCATGCAATCATTCATCCATTCAGTGAGTGCCAGGAAATGGTTCCGGCACAACAGTATAGAAAAGCAAGTTATCTCTCTCATGGAGCTTACATGGCATTCTAGTTGAAGAAAAATTAGAGACTAGGAGGTTACCTCTGAAACCAATGCACAATGTCTGCTACAAAGTAAGCACTCAGTAAACATGTTAATTGTTGTTATCAACCCAGCTGAAAAATCTAATTTAGGATTATTAAAAAATGCTTCTTGACATTACACCAAATAGGGGTTTTTCCTACCCTAAACCTGGACCCACCATCTCACACTAGCTTTCTCATAAGCCAACCTCAGAACCCCTGTGTCTAAACAGCACAGAACTCCTTATACTTTATTATCTTTCCCCTCCCCTTTCTATCTCTTTTCAGAGATTACAACTCTTTCCCCAGCTCTTTATTAGGCATGGAAGCTGGGAAAGTCAGAGTTATAATGTTCTATTTAAAAATGAGCAATTGGTATTCTGATAGAGATTGCATTGAATCTGTAGATTGCTTTGAGTAGTGTGGACATTTTACATCTTCCAATCCATGAGCGTGGTATGTCTTTACATTTGTGTGATCTTTGGTTGCTTTCATCATTTTCTTATAGTTTTCAGAGTATAGGTCTTTCATCTCCTTTATTCAATTTATTCCTCAGTATTTTCTCTTTTTTTTGGTCCCATTGTAAATGAAATCGTTTTCTTAATTTCTGTTACCTCCAAACCCACTCTATTGACAGTTTTTATCACTAACAGATGTTGTATTTTGTCAAATGCTTTTTCTGTATCTATCGATAATCATTTGTTTTTTATCTTTCCTCTTGTTTGTATAATACTGATTGATTTGCAAATATTGAACCACACTTGCATCCCTAAAATAAATCCCTCTTGATTGTGGTGAACCATTTTTTAAATATATTGTTGTATGTAGTTTGCTAACATTTTGTTGAGGATTTTGGCATCTACATTCATTATGGATATTGGCCTATAGTTTTCTTTCTATTTTTGTTGCTGTTGTTGTTGTGTCTTTGTCTGGTTTTGGTATCAGGATAATGCTGGCTGCATAGAATGAATTTAGAAGTTATCCTTCCTCTTCTGTTTTTTTGGAATAGTTTGAGAAAATAAGTATTAACTCTTCTTTAAATGTTTGGTAGAATTCATCTGTGAAACCATCCTAGATTTTGTTTGTTGGGAGTTTATTGATTACTGATTCAATTTCAATACCAGTAGTCAGTCAAGAAATGGAAGTTCAGGTGTCCATCAATAAAGAATTGATAAAGAAGATGTGAGATATACATATATATATATATATATATATACCTAGAAGGTGTTATGCAAAGTGAAATAAGTTAGAGAAAGATAAATACCATAGGACTTCACTTATATGTGGATTCAAAGAAAAAAAATGAACAAACAAGAAAACCAAATTCTTTTTTTTCTTAAAGTAATCTCTACACCCATCATGGAGCTCAAATTCATGACCCTTATTTGCTCTACTGACTGAGCCAGCCAGGCACTCCAAAAATTACACTCTTAAATACAGAGAACAAACTGATGGTTGCCAGAGGAGAAGTAGGTGGGGGATGGGTGAAATAAATGAGGCGATTAAGAGGTACACACTTCCAGGTATAAATTAAGATGTTTAAATATGAATAATTTATGGTTCCTCTCCCTTCCTATTCTAGAAGTAAAAGCCTCTATGAAAGGGTCTCAAACTCTGTGCAAATCTGTGAACACAAAGTGCTCCTAAGAGCCTGCCCTGGGACAGAGGCACTAATCTGCACATGGCCTACTTTCCACCTGGCAGACTTCCACTGTGTGGTCCTCAGTGGTGCTGCCCAGGCCACCTTATGTTAAACTGGAGCCCACCACACTCTGATCCCTCTTACCCACTTCCCTGCTTTATTATATCACCTTCTAACCTGTGATTCCCTTATTTATTAGGTTCGTTATTTTCTTTTTCCTCCATGAGAAGGCAAATTCTTAGGAGGGCAAATATGTTAGGTTTGTTCATTAGAACAGTACCTGGTGCATATTAGTCACTCAGTAAGTATTTGTGGAATAAATGAATGAATGAAAACTTGAGAAGAAAAAGCTTTCTTTCAATCCTAGAAGGGCCCTGAGACCCTTAGGAAGGACTTTGAAATGCAAAACCAAGCAATACTTGGCCAACTGACTGAGATACTATTTTCTCTTGCAAACTGGAAGGCAAGGGGAGTGGGGGTGGAGGCTCTAGCCTTTCTGCCCAGCAGAGGAGGCCAAGGCAGCAAAGCAGGGGAATGATGCCCCTTCAGCTTTCTGGAATATTGGCTGTGTTTCCTGAGTGTCCTGGTCCCATTCTTTTGACAGCTCTTTTCCTGGATTTTATACTGTGAGTCTGTTCTTTTTAATATCATGGCTACTGTGAATAAATACATTGAATAGGGATGAATGCATCTTTCTCCCCCTTAGAGCATGAATAGCAGCTAGCTGGGTCCAATAGACAGGAAACACAAATATATAATGAAACTGGGATTTGAATGCGCCACCTCTAGCTGCAAGATCTGCTTCTTAAGAGGACTGACTACAGTGCCCATGCGAGCCCAACTGGTGTGCAGGACTTCATTCCCTCAGCACCAGGGAGGGCAGGGATGAAAAGAGAGCAGGCAGCATGGGGGACATGGGAGGGGAGTGCTGGCTCTCTACTTGCCGCACATACACCCAGCCTCAGTTAACTGGAAAAGGCATGTTCTGGGCCTTCCTTCCACCCAGGCTAAAGCACGAACCATGTGATCAAGGTCAGGGTGGTTGGCGGAGGAAAGGACGGTGGAAGCTGGCTGTTTGCTAAGCTTGTACTCCCTAGGTGAATGAGGGGTCACCCTGTAGAGCCATCTTCCTGGCTTTAACAATCTTTGCTCCAGGACCCAGGGCTTTCAGGGAAAGAGGGTGAGGCGTAGGAGCATGGGGCTCTGCCCCTTCTTCAGTCGAGGAAAGAGAGGCTGGCTGGTCTCTGTTCCTCTTCTCTCAGAGCTGGCCTTGGGGCTCTCCTGGTATCCCCTCTACTTCCCCTGAAGCCTTTTCTGACCACCTTGTGTCCTTGGGATCCCCTCCCCTTAATTGTTGCAGCATTTTCAACAGTTCACATGATTTTTCATCTCAGTAATATGCATCCCCAATTAAATTGTAAAACACAAAGAGCCATATGCTCTTTTTTTTTTTTAAGCTTTCTTTTTTATAAAGTGCTTCTGTACTTTCTGTCATGTTCTACCCAAAGCAGTGACTCTCACTGGCTACTTAGTAGGTAACTTTAGGAAAATCCTTCTGAACTGGTGTTCTCATATGCAAAGTGAGATTTCTAAGGTCCCTCCCAGTTTTTAAATGCAGGGACTTTCCAAAGAGAATGAGAATTGGTTTACTGGGTAGAATTCACCTGGCTACAGTGGTTTCGGGTCTAAATGCATGTTTCTGGAGGTCATGGGTGGGTAGCATCTGTGAGCAGTCATCACAAAGAGGAGATGGTAGTGACCCCTGGCTTCTTCCCTCGTGGACACGCATTCTCTGCCTGAGCTCCTCTAAAACCAGGTCCCCAGGTCATAACATGTTTCCTGTCTAATACTGGTTGGGTATAGTTCAGCGCTGAAAAGCAAGAAATTTTTCAGAAAGACTTTTTGCTAGGAAAGTATAAAGTACCAAAACACAAAACCATAGACTCATCTAGTCAGAGCCCACGTTTATTGAATAACTTTAATAACAAGTAGATGTTGATTAGCGCAATTTAGGCAACCTTGAGTCCCAGGTCATTTTCCTCAGCTGAAACATGAAGGAGAAGGAAGCCAAATCAAAGACACTCAAACTTTGGGGTGCCTGGGTAGCTTAGGGGGTTAAGCCTCCAACTCTTGGTTTTGGCTCAAGTCATAATCTCAGGGTCTTTTTTTTTTTTTTTTAAGATTTTATTTATTTGACAGAGAGAAACACAGTCAGAGAGGGAACACAAGCAGGGGGAGTGAGAGAGGGAGAAGCAGGCCTCCCGCCGAGCAGGGAGCCTGATGTGGGACTTGATCCCAAGTCTCCGGGATCATGACCTGAGCTGAAGGCAGTCGCTTAACCAACTGAGCTACCCAGGCGCCCCATAATTTCAGGGTCTTAAGATTGAAACTCTTGTCAGGCTCCATGCTCAGGAGGAATCTGCTTGAGATGCCCTCTCCACCTTTCCCTCTGCTCTCCCCCACCATGCATCATGGGCAAATGTGCATGTGCACATGTGCTCTCTCTCAAATAATAAATACATGAATCTTAAAAAAAAAAAAAAAAGATACCCAGACTTCCATTGTGCAGCATATGAGGCTCCTTTCCACGGTCTATACAAGAAAAGAACATGGGCTCAGAGATCATTTACATGGCAATTTGACTTCAGTCTTGCCCTTTAATGGCTGGCTGGTCTTGCACAAGCTTCTTATATTCTCTGATTCTCACTGTCAAGTAAGAATAATATTTTCTGTCTTGTTGAGTTGAATGAGTATTAAATAAAAATGTATGTATATTGTTCAGATTCTTCATTGCAAGCATGCATTTACCCCTGCAGGCTTCATAAAGACAGCAGCCATTTATTATTAAGGAATGCTGAGGGACCACAATCTCTCGGAAGGCTCGGGAATAGGGCTTGGAGGCAGTGAAGCCAGGAAGGCTTCCCAAATTATACCGCCAGTTTCTCCCAGATCCTCCTGCTTCAGCAGCCGGCACAGACCCCATCGCCTATACCACTTCTCCCAGGCCTGCAGGTCCCCATTACGGCTCCTGCCCTGCTTCTTCTGAGAGTAAAACTTCTCAGGATACCACCTTCACCGCAGCATTGCCTTGCAAACCGAAGCCCTGCGCAACCTGACAGATAGTTCTCTGTTCATCTCCGAAGGTCTCCCTCTAGCCCTGGCAAAGCCCACTCTCTCTGATCCACTTTCCTCCATCTTGTTTGATTTCTTTGACACACTCATCTGCCTGTTTTTTAGGCTAATCCTACCCTTGGGTGAAATTGAGCTTTTCAATTCCTCTTCAGGAATAGAACAGCATCTCCATGGAAAAAATATCAGCTTTCCTTGCAACCTCACCACTTCAATCCCTCATAGCCCCAAGTTAGTACCTTATCCCTTCCTGTCATAAAGCCTGCACTATCTTTATACCTGATACATCCCAATGTCTAATCTGAGTCAAGTTCAGTTACCATCTGAGCCACCGCTTGGGTGTTCTTTGATTCAATATCCAGACACTCCCAGGTCTAAACAAGGGGTTCTCAGCCCCTGGTGCACAATAGAATGAAGGGGGAATAGGGTAACTTGTCCTTGGAAAGTCTGATTAATTTGGTCTTGAGTGAGCCCAGCTGTAGGCATTTTTAATAGCTCCCCGGTTTGTTTTATTGGCGGAAGTACCTTCTAAAATCCCCTCAAGTTTTTACTGCCAAAACCAAAATCTATAAGCGAGGGGTAAAAATTGAAAAACATGAAATAAGAGTGGAAGAAGGAAATATACTCCCAATCTCTAATAACTATTGGCAAATATTCATTTTTGAGTTAACAATTTCGCTAGTGGGCAAGACAAATTAGGCTTTGGGGCCATTTCAGCTTCTGATTTGAAAGTCATGCAAATTCCTTTTCACTTACCGGTACCTATTGGTACTGAAAAACAGAAAATGGGCTGGAGGAGAGAAGGGGATCTTTAAGGAATGTAACATATGCCTGGTTGTCAAGTCTCCCTAAGATGAGTAAGGAATGGCAGATTCTAAATTCTGTTTATCTCACATGTTTGATCCATTAAATAACATGAGTCATCTGATGACCAAGTGATTGAGGTCAAAATATTGACAACTGTGAGAATGCCAAGGGGTTTATTACTTTTCCCTGACGCCACACGTCTCTTTTTAATTTCCCCATCTAGTCACCATTCTGAGTTGTCAGTTACAGTGATAAGAAAGGAGCAGGAGTGAATCAATATGCCTTCAATGAAGGAATAGGGAAAATGCTATCAAGTGATGGAACAGTATGGAAATAACATCACAACATGACTCACATTATGTAACTGACTCACAAGCTCTGTGAGGGTGTGGTGTGGATAATTATGAGAACACTGGCATTCTATTGCTCCTGCCATTGTGGAAAAAGCTGGGAAGACTCACCCCAAGCTGCCATTTGGCACACAATCAGGCAGAAGCACAAGGACTAAGGAAGAAATGGACGGAACCCGCCAGTGGTGGACACTTGTCATTCCTTTTTGGTCAGTTATTCGGAATCCCTGTCTTATGCTTGGGCATCACCCACCTCCCACTGTAGAAGCTAGGAGTGTCAGATGTTCATTTGCCTGCTGCCCTTGCAGCTAGGACACAAACATAGGTATGTGATGTAGGCTTCACTGATCACAGGTAACCTCCAGACAGAATCAGAAGCCCAGTGAGCAGAAGGGATGCGTGATGGCATTGTGCAGAGGTTCGAGCAGGTGGGTCCAGCAGCAGCAGCAGCAGTGTAGGTACAGGCCACAGCACTGAGGGGGCCATGCTGGCCATGGAGGGGCATTGCAGAGCCAGGTCTACACTCTGATGGAGCTGGCTTTCAACCTCTCAGATATTTATTGAGCTACCCAATATCTGCTGAATAGGAATAGTTCTTTCATCCTTCATTGACCCTGTCCCATTGCGCTATACCTCATGGCTTGTCCTTCTATAATCTACTCTCTCAGCTAGAATGTTCCTGTGAAAACATTAATTGTAGCATATAATTTCTCAGCTCAGAACCCTCCAGTGGTGTCCCTTCTCACTCAGAGTAAAAGCCAAAGATGTCCAGTGGCTTAAAAGGCCCTCAGTGGCTCCTCGATTGCATTGCCATTACCATCCCTCCTTACCCAACCTGCGACAGCCACTCAAACTTTTCTGCTTCAAGGACTGTTCACTTGCTGATATTTTCCCTGGAAAGTTCTTCTCCCAGAAACCCACTTGATCTACTCCCTCACCTCTTACAAGCCATTGCTGAAATAGTCCCTTCTTAGTAAAGGCTTCCCTGACAATGCCATTTAAAACTGCATCCCATTGTCCCCAGGCATTACTCATACCCGTTCCCTGCCTTAGTTTCCTCCATAGAACATGTCACTCTCTAACATGTTTTGGACTTATTTGTTTATGTTAGTCTCTTGGCCACCACCAACATGTAAGCTCCAAAAGAGGAGGGGGTCTTTGTTTTGTTCACTGTTGCCTCTCCATTGCCCTGAAGAGTAAGTACCTGACAAAGGAAGAGTGGCCAGAATGAAAAGGTGAAATCACAGACACGTGCCTAGTCCTCTGGTTGCCATTGGAGAGCTCTGAGCTGAGAAATGTGCCATGAACAATATCTTACAAGGCACCGTCAATGGCAACATCTGAGGAATCTTCATTTTTGCTTTTTAGGGACCAGGCTGAATTTGGAGAGTTGAAGAGGGCCAAGAGAAAGCCAGGGACCAGTCTTGGTTGTCAGAAAGTTTCACATGGAGCAATTGTGCAAATTAGTTTGAAGGAGAGTTGGAACAGTACAATAGCAGTGATCGCCATAGCAGCTACATTTATTGAGTGTTCACCAAATGCTGGCACCTTCTTGAAAGACTTTACAGGGACTATCTCATGTTGTCCATGCAAGAGATTTATGTGGTAGGCACTACTGTTTATTCTGTTTTGCAAATAAGGGAATGAGAGCTAAACAGTTCACCAAAGACCATATATCTAGAAAGAGTTCATTTAATTATTTGGTTATGTTCTGAGATGAGACAAGGAAAAAAATTACAAAGTGATCTGGCTATCTTGTATTTCACAAATGGCCCTGAAGAATTATAGATATCAAATATGATATCACAGAATGTGATCAGGCAGATGGGTTTTGACATCGGTTCTGGCGCTCAATGTCTGCATGACTTTAGGCAAGTTACTAGCTCTCTGAGTTGATTCCCTCATTTGTAAAATGTAAAATAATATGCTTCTTGCAGAATTATCAAGATTAACTATAATCACACATGCAAACACCTAATATAATGTCTGTCCCAGAGAAGTCACTCAAGAAATGGTACTATTGTTGTTGTTGTTATTGTTACTGTTAGTGTTGCAGTTAATATTGGAGGAATTCAGAGTCTGGCCTCTTGGCTCCATACCACGAGGGCCCACCTCTGTGCTTTTCAAACATTAGTGGGTAGCATTTAGACTCAATTAGACTGCAATTTAAAAATGCAAATTTCTGAGTTCCAACTCTCAAACTTCTAATTTAGTATATATGATGGGGCTTAGAAGTCTCACTCTTGAAAGGAAAATCGACATTCTCTTAAAGAACTTCAGAAAGAGAACCTCTATCCACCCCCCCTTTCTAATGTGCCAGCTGAAGTCGTTATATGATACTGTCCCCTCAAGCAGTGTGGTCTTATGCCTAAGAGATTGAGTTCTGGGGCACCTGGGTGGCTCAATTGGTTAAGCATCTGCCTTTGCCTCAGGTCATGATCACAGGGTCCTGGAATGGAGTCCTGCATTCGACTCCTTGCTCAGTGAGCAGTCTTTGCTCCCCCTGCTTATGCTTGTGCTCTCTCTCTTTCTGACAAATAGATAAATAAAGTCTTTAAAAAAGAGAGAGTTTCTGGAATCTCATAGCTATGAGAACTTGGGTGAGCTTATATACCTCTGTGCCTATCTTTATGTATAAAAGTGGGATAAGAATAATTCTTACTTCATAGAGATGAAGCAAGGCTTAAACACATAAAATAATCAGAAAGGGCCTGGCACAGGTTAAGGTCAATAAAGGTTAATTATTGTCATTTAAATCTACTTCCCATTCTTTGGACTTGGATTGGTGGAAGGCTTTAAAAAAAACCAAAAAACCCAAAAAACCAGGTGGAGCTTTTCCCAGTCCCAAACCCTGCAAACAAGTCCCCCTGGCTGGTCTTCACACTGAAGGAGGCAACACACTGAGCCCACTTCTCCCAGGTCCTATGATGAAGATAGTCAGGCCTGCTGAGGGCCCCAGACTCACCTTATGGAGCTCTTGCCGGGGTTTGATATATGTGAACTTAGGAAGATTTTTTCACTAACTAAACGAAATCTTACAGATTAACATTCCACATGTGTTATCGTGTAGGGAAAAGGACATGTATCCATTGCCCCAGCTACTGGGGGGCTCCATCCATTCCTGCCATGAGTCACTCTCACCTGCCAGAGGCCATAACACTTTTCTTCCTCCTGGGATCCGATCTGCCCCCTTGCCTCAGCTGCTTCCCCTGGCCAGACTTCACATGAGAGTTGACCTATGCCAAGAGACCTTCTCTGAGTTCACACTCAAAGGCTGCCCTTTGCCCCCCAACACCTAGACGGGCACACCGTCACCCTGACATTTACTCTCTCTCAGCCCTTGGTCTGCTTTCCAGCCCTTATTACAAGACATAGTTACATAATTTATTTCCTGCTTTCCTGTTTCTGAGCTGTGCCCCCCACTCCCCCGACACACACAGACATGTGTCCACAGGAACACAAGGCTCACATCTGGCTTGTTCCCTCCCTGTCACCAGCATCTACCTCAGTGCTAGCACATAGCAGCTCTCAACAAATATTCAATAAACAGTGAGTGGATTTAACATCTTGAATCTAAAGAGACATTTTCTCTGGACTCTTCAATCTAAAAGAATCCTTTATTGAATAAATAGTAAAGGAAAAAAGTGTTAGACACAACCTCTGTAATTTCCCAGAGAGGGGCCATTAGCAAGCTTCATACCAACACTTTTAAGATCATTAAATGAAGATTTCCCACCTTAAATGTGAAAAACAGTAGCTACACAGAGGCTGGTAAACTACTGAAATCATTGGAAGGGATTATGAGTAAAATAAAGTTCAGTTATCATTTTTTTCTGAGAAAAGAAAAAAATTTGATGAGATCTAAAATTTCCTGATCTTTCTGAGAGAAGTCAGATCCTTTCTTCTCTTTTTTAACCATTTTTGTCATTTTGATTTTTAAACTTAAAATGTTCCCTCGGCTTCCAATTGAACCAGTATCTATACCTGAGTTATCCTCATTCCTTCCCCCTACCTGTATGAATGAGTTTTAGAGTTGGAGGGACTTTACAAATAATCTCGTTCAGTCCTTCCTGTCACTGAAGAGGAAAAAGAAGTCCAGGCCGTACTGTGAGAGGGACTCAGGACCCAGGTCTCCTGACTTCCCAGATAGCCCTCCACTCCTCCACATTAAATTCAGCTCACTTTGACTTGCCCCTCTGACATGGGGCCTGATCCACTTTTCCAGCCCAGGACTGTAGTTCAGGAGGCAGCTAGTCAATATCCTGTCTGCTCTGAGGACAAGAACAACCCCACAGATGTCAGCCAAGACCTTTCTTCTCTGACAGCATTAAATGAGCCTTCCTTTCTCTAGTCAGAGGGTCCAGTCAGAATGTTTCCAACTAGGGAGTGTAACCCATCCCTGAAGAGAATTTCTTCTCTTCTTAATCTATCTGGGTTTGCTCCATAAGCCTGATAGGCAGTGGGAACGAAGTAGGCATATGGAATGTCCCACAGTGTATATCCTAATCCTTAGAAAACCTTGCTTTTCTGGCCTAGAGACCACCAAGGCCACAGCATCTTCAGTCCTCTTTTGTCTTATTCCCACTACAGAAGGAAAGAGGGCTCCCCAAATACTGTGGTGAAGAAAACAATAGGTTTAAGTCCTGACAGCGAAGTGAAGGCTGAGGAAAGACTATGTCCTCCCTCATAACCAGGTGGAGTGGGCGACAGAGCTGAGTTGGTTAGTTCTTCCTCTCCTTCTCTTCTGTCTACCTCTACTGCACAAAGTGCAATGTGCCAAGAAATCCTTTTCTGTGGTCCTTTTCTCCCTAGAAGCTGTTCACTCAGCAATAAATCCCACAGGCAGTTTGTTTTTTCACATGGTTCCATATATTGCCTGGTCTGGGTTAATTCTTGACTTTTGTTGGTGGCTTGAGATTTGGGCCAGGGTGCATCTGGGAGCCGATGTGTTTGGGGGTGCGCAAGTAGAATTTTGATGATTTTAAGATATAGTGACTCACATTCATCTCAGTCTCTAGGATTGTCTCTGTCTCAGCTCATTTCCGAGTCATCCACTCATCCACTCACCAATACCAGCATTAGGTTGTTAATTGAGTTTATTATTATTATGTATGAGTTTTTCTTTTTGTTTTATTTTTGTGAGAGGGTTATTTCTTTTAAGATAAGGAGCCACCTTCCCCTCTAGAATGGTCTATTCCAAAAGTTACATGCCCTGTGACACTGGTTTCCAGTACCTTCAGTGGCCCCACCATTTTCGTGTTCTGTCAGTCTGTGAACAAGAATATCTTCATATCTTTTGTCTTTTCCTCACTTAGCCACTCATTTTTATTAAGAGTTTCTCATAAGAACATTTTGATCACTTCCAGCTTTGTATTACTCGTAAATTTTACAAATTAATGACATGAATTCTAGTCAAAATGGTGTTGTAAATTCAAATCTTGAGGCTTTTATCTGTCCCCAAAGACACTGCTGTGATATAATATAGAAAAAAAGAAAATTTAAAAAACGGCCATCTTCAAAACAAGATAGATATCTCTATGTATTATAATCAGAAGAGAAACAAAAGATGGGAAGTGAGACCATTGGGGACTGAATCATAAGTGAGCGAGGATGGCCAGTAATTCTAGCTCCTCTGGGGTTATGGGATCCAAAATTCTCCAGAGAAGGTAGAGACAGCAGTGTGTGGGCCCCTAAAGTTACCCATCTGCTGCCTGTTCTAAAATGGATGTGCTAGGAAGCCTGATTCTGTACCGTATCACCCTGACCTACTCCCTCCCTAACCACTGACCAGACCAAGCATGGACACCTTACTCAAAGGCTCCTATGAGGGGAACTAAAATGAAAAAGTTCAATCAAATGAATAAGAAGTGGCCCTCCAAGATTCTTATTCCAATAAAATTAAATTGGGAAATATGTGGAGAAGTAAACAATTGTAAGTAGGAACTAAAGGTGAAAGATCCTGAGGCAGAGAAAAGGCAAAAGGGCTCTAAGGGACCAAAGTCATGAGTCATAAGCTTAGGGTGGGTGAGGAAGATGCCGGTTGATGGCTAAATGAGGACACCGGACCCATGCAGAGATTTGGGAACCTATTAATGCAGAAAAGGAAAGCATAGTTGTAGAGCTCTCACCACTGACCTCGCTAGGAGTACTCCAGATTCTGAAGGTCTTTCTAATTTCAGCTTCCAGGAGACCCAGCTGTGCAGTCCTGCCAGCTGGTCTTCCTGGAGACTGTTAGTTTGACTTCTGGTTAACTGTGAGGTTTGGCCCCAGGCTTGGACCTCTCTTTCCTTGGTTTTATGGATATCTTTGTAACTGTCTCTCTTCTGCCACTCCAATTACTTGATCTTATTTGAGTGACACTGTTCCTTACAATCAAGAAAACCCGACTGAAACTTAAGTCATTTAATCCTTCCAACAACCCTAGGAGGTAGGAATAACATTCCTATTTGTAAAAATTGAGGTCTGTAAGACATTAAAAATCAAAGTCACATAACTCCTCCCCTGGTCCTTTGCCTTTTTGCTCTCACCTCTATTTCCCAGCCTTCTCCTGCTTTAATGGCCATGCACACTACATTTCCCAGGCTCCCTTGCCAGCAGGCTTCTGGCTCACAAAGAGGTTCACTGGTAGGAAATGAAAGAACAAGAAAAAGAGGAAAGCCAGGAAATCTCTCTATGCTTTGGGCAGCATCTCTGTCAGTGGCTGCATCTTCTTCATGTCCCAGATCCCATGAGAGTGCCTTTCTTCCATGTTCCCAGCTCCCACTGGGCAGGGAAGTCCTATCTTTGGCCTGCCAGGCCTAGAAGTGAGAATAGCTTCCTACTTGGGGGTGGGGAGTCTTCTGTTTAGCTTTTCATCGCTTTAATTCCATTTGTAATTAGTCTGCTGTATTCAGTTTCTTCTATTAACTGCCATGGCCCTGTTGTCCTGCCTGGATCGTGACTCATGCGGTGGTAACTATGCAACTGAGACTGGATTCGAATTCAGTCTGGTTCCAGCACCCACACGCTGAAGACCACATTACAATGACAGTTAAATCACAGATTTCTCTGAACTTTCACCACAAACTAAGGGATATTTCCCGAGCGAGCTTCCCACTTTGTGTTTTCATTGCTCACTCTCATGGGTTAACTTTATGGTGCCACCAACACAAAGGTCAAAATAAGACCAGGAGAGTTCATTTCTAAGGCCTTCTATGACACCACAATGCTCTACCCTGTTCTGACTCTGCTCCCTCAACCCTCAGGGCCAATCTCGTAGTACTAAATTTGCTACAAGATGAGGAATTCTCATGGCAATGAACACTCGCCATTAAGGTGGTTGGAAATATCAAGGTGTTCATTAGCCTTGCCACTGCTTGACAGCAGTCTAGTCTCTTCCTAGTGCTCTTGGTTCTGGTCCCTCCCCTAAGCTTCAACCCTTAGAGACCCTATATTTTCATGATAATACATCCTACTTGCACTCTCAGTGTTTGTTTGTGCCCCCACACCCTGCCCCAGATTCCTGGATTTCTGACCATCTGACCTCCCAGGCTAGGAGAAGCCTGCTAAAGTAAAGCATATATAAATAGTCCTCTAGGGGCACCTGGGTGGCTCAGTTGGTTAAGCGACTACCTTTGGCTCAAGTCATGATCGAGTCCCACATTGGGCTCCCTGCTCGACAGGAAGCCTGCTTCCCCTTCTCTCACTCCCCCTGCTTGTGTTCCCTCTCTGGCTGTGTTTCTCTCTGTCAAATAAATAAAATCTTTTAAAAAAAATAGTCCTCTGTTGGTCAATCATCAAGATTCGTGTCACTCCTGATGAGGTCCTATTATCTATTTATTGTTGCAGTAAGGTCTGGCTTACTGTAGTGTATTGCATCTAGAGGAGCCTAGAAATGGGTGAATACAAGATTTCTCAATATTAGATTTCTGCCAGAGGGAGCAAAATGTTCAGATCATTTCCCCTGGAAATTCTTAAAAAAAAAAAAAAGTCAAAGAAAGAAGCCTCAACTTTCAGGTCTTTAAATAAACCCATAATTGCATCCCTAATTGTAAATGCCTCCTGCACCTGGTCTCTATCCTTTAAATACTAAGTTTAGTCCATTCATGGGTGAAGGTGGATAATTTCAGCAATTAACAAAGTGAATGATATGAAATAAGCTAAGCTCTTGAGGTTTGTACTACATAATATCCTGTAACTACTGACAAGTGACAGTCTATGTTTTATAGACCACAGTTGAACAATCTGTACAATCGTTTATAAAAATAACCAAGTCCTGTTATAAAAATCGGTGTTATCTTTGGCATCTCCCTCCTCACTCCCTCCAGCCACCACCTCCCACATCCCAGCTGTCTCCTAATTCTGTGAGGGTTTTTGTTTCCCCAGAGAGCTTTAGTGGCTTCTCTGTTCTTCCTTTTCTCTCTCTAAGGAAATCTCAGTGTTACCAGAGACTAAAATGAATGGCCATATGTCACAAGGAATGAAATATCTTTTCCCAATCTCTATCTTTTGAGCTGACCTAGGAGCCTTTCCAGGAAGACAAAAGGATGGACTACATGCCCTGAGAAAGGCTCCTTACCCCACCACCAGGTGGCTAACTCCTGTTCCCCATTCAGGTCTCAGCAAAAGAATAACATTGTTGGGAAAATATTCTTCAACCCCCAGCCTAAGTCAGGGTCTTAAGAGTAACTATCTCAATTTACAAATAGACTTTCATCTATATCATCTGGATAATAACTGTCTGCTCCAGGAGTCTGCAATGTCCATGAATATTTATGTCCCAAAGTGTATTTCATGAAAGTAATGGTGGGAGTGGGGGATGGTCAGACTATGGCAAATACATTTGGGAAATGCTGGCTTAATCCAAATTAGGAAAATTTACCCCACTTACCATTTCCTTTCCTTCTCCTACTATCCTCCATGTTACTCCTTAGGCTCCACAAGTAAGTGAAACCATATGATACTTAAGTTTCTCTGCTTGGCTCATTTCACTCAGCATAATCTCCTCCAATCCAGTCCATGTTGCCACAAAAGTTGGGTATTCATCCTTTCTGATGGAGTTATAATATTCCATTGTATATGTGGACCACATCTTCTTTATCCATTTGTCTATTGAAGAGCACCTTGGCTCTTTCCATAGTTTGGCGATTGTGGCCATTGCTGCAATGAACATTGGGGTACATATGGCCCTTCTTTTCACTACATCTGTATCTTTGGGGTAAATACCCAGTAGTGCAATCGCAGAGTCATAGGGTAGCTCTATTTTTAATTTTTTAAGGAATCTCCGCACTGTTTTCCAAAGCGGCAATACCAACTTGCATTCCCACCAACAGTGTAAGAGGGTTCCCCTTTTTCTACAGCCTCTCCAACACTTGTCGTTTCCTGTCTTGTTAATTCTAGCCGTTCTGACTGGTATAAGGTAGTATCTCAGTGGAGTTTTGATTTGAATTTCCCTGATAGCTAGTGATGACAAACATTTTTTCAGGTGTCTGTTAGCCATTTGTATGTCTTCTATGGAGAAGTGCTGTGAGCTACTTTTGTATGTGTGAGGTGGCAATACATATTTTTTGATATTCCAAAAGACTGCCCCAGATACTTTATGCAAATAGAGGTGCAGACTTCATAAGTAAATGTAAAAACAATTATTCCAAGTTTTGTGACAAGTCAAGTGACATCTAGGAGGTTACTATGGCTATAGATCATCATTTGGAGTTAATCCACTGAGTAAGGATTTTCTTTTTGAGTCTTAACTTCTCGAGGCTTGTGATCACATGTGAACAATGGGAGCTCAGAGTGGAAGCTTTATTTTGAAAATCAACTAACATTTACTTTTTCACTTCAGCCACTCAACTGAGATGGCAGTTCCATGATGAAGACTGAACCCAACATCAAGTAAAAATTGTCTTAGTGGAAAGAAAATAGAAGTTAGTTGTTTGAGAGTCTGAAGGCTTTTAGACATTTGCTTTATTGCTGAAAACAAAATCCATAATTCAATGTAGGATACTTCTGGATGATACATAAATACAGGTATATAGTACAAAGGCAAAAAGAGGAAGAGATCTTTGGAAAATGCTAAATAGTAAAGATTTGGCTTTGCTGGGCCTGTCTTTTATGTCAGTGCTGGGATCTATCTTCTTGGGTCTTGATGAATAGAGGCAGAGATAGAACTTGCATACTCAGGACATAAGGGTTGATTAGAAAAGATTTTTTTGGCCTCTGTGTTCTTGAGATCATAGTGACTTTACTAAGTTCTGGATTGGAGAATCTGAATGCTGGTCAAGAAGTCAGAGAAAGAGTTAGTGTGGAACAATATGGCCGTGTGCCTGAAGAAAAGAGGACTGGCTGAATATGATGATCTGGTACGAATCCATTCTGCCTCCTCAGGCCACAGTCCTCCATCTCCCTACTCCATCTTCCCAGACTTGGAAAATTCCCTTGGCAGTAACTTTTGGGTCCAGCCACTTCTACCTCACTGACTCAGGACCTATCCCCTATC
>PITA01025316.1:0-24619 GCA_004023965.1 Spilogale gracilis
TTGATGTTTTCCATCAAATCTGGAAAAATTCTGGTCATTTCCATGTATTTATGTAAGTATTTCTGTTTCCCATTCACACAGTTTTCTCGTGCATCTCAAATGGTATGTTTCACAATTTGATATCATTCCACAGGTCCCCAGGGTTCTGTCAATTTTTCATTCATCCTTGTTCTTCAGATTAGATAAATCCTATTGATCTATGTTTAAGTAAACATAATATAGCTGATCAATTTAGCCTATGTAAATTTTTCTTTAATAATAAAAATATTAATATATATTCACTAAAAGATATGTATTCTTAGACTGTTTATAGTAGCATAATCTCCTCAAACTGAATGTCCCACAGAATATATAAATTCTGATGCATTCACAAACTTACCAATAAAATGAACAAAGTGAAACTATAAGTAGTAATATGGTTGAATCACACAGCATAAGCCATACATTAAAAAACCAAAATCTGCCGTCTATTCTCTTTAAAACAAACAGAACTAACGGATGTATATCCTACTTCAGTTAAACAACACCAAGAATAACAACTAAAAACATTAGGAGGGAAAGAGTGCACTGTCTGAAACAATAGTGTGTAAGAAATAAGTTGTTTTTGAAGTTGGGATAAACTTGCTATGATGATAATATTTCTATTTCCTTTTTAACTTTACACAAATATTCTCTACTACTCTTTTGTTCTCAGGGAAAGGCATAAGAGATAACGAAAGATAATTCCCACCAAAACTAAGAGAGAACACACCACACCCAGAATATTGTGCTCATTTATGGGCACTGCACTGACCATGAGGGACATAGACAAACTGAAGCATTAGAAGAAAAAAGACAACCAAAATAATTAAAGAGCTTTATGGAAACCCATATAAAAAGAGGAAAAGATGAAGGGACTAAAATGCTTCAACCCTAAGGGACTGAAAATATTACTTAATTTTTAAGTTACATACTATTTAATAGCTTAACCTTTATATTAAAGGTTTCCTTACATTTAATTGTTTGATAGCATAATTTCATAAGTTCCAAAATATCTGTTCATGTTTAAATACATTTTTCATAAATGAAGATCAACTTACTTTGACTTTATATTTAATATCTCAATGCTTTCAATGTACTCGAATTAACACAGCAGGGAAAAATAATATAACCTCTCAATCACTGTATTATTATTTTATAAAAAAGTAAAAAAAAAAAAAGCCCTGTTAGCTTAGGCTTTTTTTTTTTTTTTTTTTAACCCAGCTCTACATGAAAAACTTTAAAGCATCAATCTACATTCCGAAGTGAGAAGACAGAATGCAACTAGTCTTAATCATGGCATCTAATACATTTCTTGTGGAAGGAGGGCAGGTAGTTTGTCCAAATGGAGAGGTTTCTGAATATTATTTGAAGTCTGGTATTCTTTACATTTCTTCTTGTCTCTTGAAATGCTTGATGCCATGTTCTACCACAGCAACCACATAATTAGGGCTAACTACAAAAATACACAGTTCTCTTCAAACAGATATGAGTTTTAGACAGTACAAATTATACCTTTAGCCTATGAAAGCGAACAATATCTCCATTTTTATAAATTATTGGAAGGGCTTCATAATTTCCACTGAAGAGCAAGCAGGTCAACTTTACATTTGTTTGGTCCACGATTGTTACCACTGAGCAATAATCTGGAAAACACAAAAACATTTTACCTTTTAGTATTTCTAAGCTTTTGACAAAGAATATGGCTGAATTCAAAACACTAAACAAACTCTTATCCCTCCTTTTAATTAAGCCTTCTGAGAACAGGATCAAAATACAGAGACAGTTTCCTGGCTCTCAAAGTGTACTGCGCCAAATTATTCTACAAGAGTATTCCACAAAAATTAATTTTAGAAAGCTTAATAACAAAAGTAAAATTCCTAATTAATATAATTATCTGGAAGGGTAGTAACTTTTACTACTTCGAAGTTTAGAAATCATGAAGCATATAAACATGTTCAAAGAAAATACATATTTCAGAAAGTTGCACACTGAGAAAATGTGTTGACTTCCAGGCCTGCCCAGTACTCTAGTAAGTACAATATAAAGATAGAAAAATATAAACCCAGACAGTGAAGGAAGAGAGGAGAGGGGAGTGAAGAAGCAGGGGAGATGAAAGCAGTATGTTGCACAAAGATGGAAAAACAAAGGGTTAGGGATAAAAAGAACGGGAGACAATCAAAAGACAGCATAAAGTGGCTACACAAGGAAGACAGGAGTCACTGGGATTAAGGGTGGCAGTGAAAAGTAGAGCCAAAATCAAGGTTAATTAAAAGTTTACACTTTTAATTACAGTTTAAAACAACAGTTTCAATAACCATCCATCCTGATCTCTGCTGCCCAGGAAAATGACTTCGGGCTAGGAGGCAGAGTATTTAAATCAAATCAATTCTTCCAGAAACACAGGCTGTTTTTCAAGGACATTTCACTGATTAAACAGGAAGTACTAAGGCTCCAGTGTGGGGGTTACCATCCAGAACAAATCTCTCTGTATTATCACATTAGGGGGCCTATGGCCAGGAGGCAGCTCTCTTTCTACCCACACTACAGTGACATTATCAATCAACACACCCAATGAAAATTCTATTTGTCTCATATTTCCCATTCAAGGAGGAGATAGGAAAAACAATCTTGAAAAAGCACAAAGCTGAAGGTATCATAATCTCAGACTTCAAGCTGTACTACAAAGCTGCAGTAATCCAAAAAGTATAGAAAAACAAAGTACTTTTATACAAAGCAAACAAGATGAGTGTCTATAACCTAAAATAAACCATACCTACATTTTGAAGTATGGAGACAGTAAACAGTTACTGGATACAGAGCAAAAATGAAGGATGGAAGGAAGGAAGGAAGGGAGGGAAGGGGGTGAGGAAGGGAGGGAAGGAAAGAAAATGCAAAGTGGACGGGAGAGAGGTGGAGCAGAAGAGAGCAGGAGTGGAGGGTTAGGGAAAAAGGAATAGGAGGGGAAAGGGAAGAAGAGAGGGGAGGAGAGAGTGAAGGAAGGGAGGAAAAGAAATCTGATTCTTTGAGGAAGGGGAAATAATTTAGAGAACATTAAAAAAACTTAAAAATAAAATCAAAATGTTGGTAAGCATCTTCAAAGAGTAAATAATACTACATTCTCATTTCTTAATACATCAGCAGGATCCACTGAAACCAAATTTATATTGAGTTTCCTTTTTCAGTAGCTCTATTTGTGAGGAGCACTGTTTCATGACATTTCTTTTCTCTTAGCAGTCTTACAAAATATCAAAGATCAATTTTACTTATTTTTAATAGAATGACATTTTTTTTTTGCAATTATCATGTGGCTCTACTGTACTCCTGTATAAACCTAAGATGCATTATGGAACCTTAATCATCTATATTCCTGTATCTTGTTTTTGTTTACAAAAAATGACTTGGTGGATGGCAAAGAATGCCAGGGGACACTGAGAATAGGTCCACTCTCTACAGCGTCTTCATAGGGTCACTGCTAGCTTTTGCACTGCTTTCCCGCAAATTAAAAAAACCTCTCCTTTTTCAAACAGAAATATTGCACAACCTGAAGAGCTCTTCAATTAAGTTTCCTGAGCCCAAGAGAGTAGCAGTCTTGCCTGCACACATATGTGCATTTACATTCTGGCCTTTTCTTAAAAAACCATCAGAAAGAGGGAGACATATGCCACTTGCAATGCACACATTCCTTCTCCAGGCCTTTCCCCCTCCCATTTCCCCCACTATCTGTGTCAGGTTCAGAGTTAGGGTAATTAGGGGATCTGTGTCAGTTTCAAAGCTGGGGTGGAAATGGACTGCCCAGAGACAAAGGCAACCTCAAGGGATGCTCAAAGAGCATCACAAAAGGTATGTGTGTGCCAAGTGTGTAAGCGCACGCTCAGAATTCTGAGTGTGTAAATGGGAAGGCTCCATGTGCTATATGGATTAGTGTAGAAGAGGGCATGACCCAGCTGTATCAGGACTTGACTGACAAGCCTGAAAGTGCCACTCGCATGTTTTCATATAAGTGACTCTACATGGATGAAAATGGCATCTCCTCACATGGAGCCTATCTGTACACCATTTATCTGAGCTATCATATGCTAAGTCCCTGTTTCCCTTTTTCTCTTGGCTGAGTTTCTCTTTTGAAAGTATCATCCATGACTTTTATCAAGTTTAAGCCAAAGAGGCCACTGTAACTATAAAAGTATACTGATATTCAGCAATAAAGAGCCTATGAGTTCAAATCCTTTAATATAATAAGATTTTATTAACAAAGAAAGAAGGAAACACAAATTCAGATTCAAGAAAACAAGTAGCATTGAAAAAAAAAATCTGTCCAGGGGAACCTGGGTTCATCCAACTCTTGCTTTTGGCTCAGATCATGATCTTGGGGTCATGAGACTGAGGCCCAGGTCAGAATCTGGTGCTCATCAGGGAGTATGTTTGGGATACTCGCCCTCTCCCTCTGCAGCTGCCCCTCCCCTCCCCACATACACAGGTGCTCTCTCTCTCAAATCTGTCCAATAACTTGCTCTCAATAAAAAAAACAAGTAACAATCTAAATGAAATATTAAATAGCTTTCAGGTTCTTTCAATAAGCATGATTCATGACTAGAAACCAAGCTACCCATTTTAACAAATACTAATGAGGCAAACTGCTAAATGTTTTATTTTACTGCTTCAAGGAAGTGAAATATCTTACCAAATAAATAATCCATCAAAAATGGCTACATAAAATAAGAAAAATAATTACTTTCCCAATGCCTCATCTTTTTTTTTCTTTAAAAATTTTATTTATTTGACAGAGAGAAACACAGCCAGAGAAGGAACACAAGCAGGGGGAGTGAGAGAGGGAGAAGCAGGCTTCCTGCCGAGCAGGGAGCCCGATGTGGGATTCGATCTTGGATCTCCGGGATCATGACCTGAGCTGAAGGCAGCCGCTTAAGCACCTGAGCCACCCAGGCGCCCCCCAATGCCTCATCTTAATTTGTTTCCAAATGGAGGAAAAATTTCTTGTGAAATTACAAACTTACAACTTCGTATTTTAACAATGAAGTTACAAAACTAAAATAGTCCATTTCTTTTTAAAAGATTTTATTTGAGAGAGAGAGAGAGAGAGAGAGAGAGAGAGAGAGAGAGAGCTTGAGAGGGGAGAAGGTCAGAAAGAGAAGCAACTCCCTGCGGAGTTGGGAGCCCGATGTGAGACTTGATCCCGGGACTCTGGGATCATGACCTGAACTGAAGGCAGTCATTAAACCAACTGAGCCACCCAGGTACCCCATTTTCTTGATAGCTTAACACTAGCAGGAAAGTCAAGAAGTGTAGAAAGAGCTTTCATAAATCTGTATTCTTACCTTACCTACATAAATAGTACATTTAAGTGCTAATATAATATGAGAATACATATAAATTACTTAAAATATATTTTGATATTAAAATATATATTTAAACTTGATAAAGTCTTGACTTTAAATGCTTTAGTAAGACTGAATATGTAAACTGCTGACAAAGCATTTAACTCTTAACTTCATGTAACCTGATATAAATCTGGAAAAGATAACAAATGATAAATTAAGTCTTATATTCTGCAATCTTAAGTCAGTCACCTAATTTCATCAGCATGATTAAGTGTAAATTACCTTGGAGTTTTATAAGGGAAAGCTGGTAATTCATCTAATCAAAGAAGCATGCATGTATAAATTATACAATCTGCAAAAAAATCCCTTCATGAAATTTGTTTCACCTCTTTACCTACAGTTCATAAACCAATCAGTATTTCAGTAAGTTTCCATTTGTATAAAAGTTTATTACTGAAACACCCACATAAAAGTTAGGAAAGCAAATCACAGCATCAAGACAGTATTATATACTACAATCTTACTAATTTTAGAAGGAAACTTTACTACATATAATAGCACTCATTTTATTATGCTGGTGTGAAATCATATAAATTTCCCCATGTTTGATTTTATTGAAAAAGGTAATGGAAGGAAGGAAAGAGAAGAAAGCATAAATATGCAGGAACTATACATACTAACATATGCGGATATATAGATTAAACACAGATTAAAGGGGTGCCTGTATGGCTGAGTTGGTTAAATATCTGACTCATGATTTTGGCTCCGGTCACGATCTCATGGGTTCTGAGATCAAGCCCAATGTCCAGCTCCATGCTCAGGGGGGAGTCTGCTTAAGATCTCTCCCTCTACCCCTCGCCGTACTTGAGCTCACATTCTGTATCTCTCTCTCTCTTTCTCAAATAAATAAATCTTAAAAACAAAAACAAAAACCCACAGGATAGATAGACAGGTATGTAGGCTGATATTCTATGAGTTCATAAATGTTATTCTGGAATTATGTTCTGGAGTTCTATATTTTACTTCATTTACTAAGCAATCTCATTAGATGGCATTCCTAGGTATGAGGATTTATAGTAATATTTAGCAATGGTCTCTATCTTCACAGACTATACTGAAAATAAGAAAGACAAAACAATTAGAGCATTTTTTAAAATAACTATAAAAGTATATTGATATTTAGCAATAAAAATTAATACATGCTACCACATGAATGATCCCCCAAAACACGATGTTAAGTGAAAGAAGCCAGAAGTAAAGACCACATGCTGAATGAGTCTATCTATATCAAGTGTCCAGAAGGAGATAGAGACAAAAAGCAAATTAGTATAAATACTGCAAATGCAAGCAACATATTCTCCCAAGTCTTAAAAAAATATTAAAATGATAAATGAAGAACTAAAAAACTGAGTTTAAAAATAAGACTGTATTATTAGATCTCTAAAAAGTTCATATGGAGATTGTAGCAAATACTCTAATGATTAAAAATTGGACATCTGCATAGTCCTCCTCTTATTTCTTTTTTTAAAGATTTTATTTATTTGACAGAAAGAAACACAGCGAGAGAGGGAACACAAGCAGAGGGACCGAGAGAGGGAGAAGCAGGCTTCCCACCGAACAGGGAGCCCGATGTGGGGCTCGATCCCGGGTCTCTGGGATCATGACCAGAGCCGAAGGCAGTTGCTTAACCAACTGAGCCACCCAGGCGCCCCTCGTCTTCCTCTTAAGAAGAACTATCACAAGGTCACATATTGTGAGAAGAAAATTCATCTCAGACTCTCTGTTAAGTGCTGCTCCACAGATCTTTATATACAGGTTTATATATTATATGTGACTTATACATCACAGTATTTAATAAATGATTTTGAAACAAGTGAGCTGTCACCAAAAAGATCATTTTGCATTACATACAAAACAAAACTCTAAGTACTATATGCAATATCTGTTTTTAAAAATATAAAAGAATGCTAAGAAAATACACACTATTTTTCAGATCTTGTAATAGATGGGTAAACCTTTCTAAAAAAATTATGACTCAAAATGTAGGTTAAACATTTGAATTTCAAAAACCATCAGCACTATAACTAAAATGCTGGTAAAAGCATCTTAACACTTAATGACAAAAAAAGAGATTAGTATCATTAATACATAAGAAGCTTCCAGAAATTGCTGAAAAAAGATGACCAAACTGAAAAAGAGAATATATTTTTATTATCTTATTCATGATGTGTAAAGTGTAGGAAAAGTAGTAAACTGAAATAGAACAACTTAAAAATGCAGATGGAAATCAAAGGAATTTGTAACTTGAAAGTAATTTTTATGAACCTAAATATATTTGAATCCATTTTACCTGAGAAGTAATGTAGCAAAGCATTCCCTTGATAGCCACTTAAAACATTTTATCTGTAATAATTCTGAGTACATCATCTTTCAAAGACTAACTGCCAACTACATTATAACTCTAATATATAAAGTTACTGATTACATGTATATTAAAAATCAGTTTTACAATATATAGAAACTATAAATTAAATCCAAAAATACTTTTTAAATTATGGTCTAGAATATAAACAAAGTGTACACCACAAAGCATCATTAAGTCTTTAATAATGACCCTTGAAAATGACTGCTACAAGAGCATAAGATTATGCATCAATATCCTGCACATTCCATTGCTTAAATTATATATAAGTCAACTTCTTCAGCAGTTAGCTTTTGAAATTAAAAAGTTCACATTTTCCTTATAAAAGTCTGACAACTGCTGATGCAATTCCAAAGTCTGGAATGTTGGCCTCTTTTTCCTCATCTATCAACATCTAATTTATCTTCAAAAGTTCAGCTCAAATGTAGTACCTCTTTGAAGGCTTTCCCCTGTCAGCATTAATCTCTCCATTCTCATTCCCAAAGCACTCTGCATTTTTTTTTTAGTTGTAGCATACAACTGTACCTCAGCCAGTTGATTAAATTTAGGTCTTCCTCATCTCCCTCATGATAAACTCTCTGAAAGTTAATCACTGAGAGTTTATCACTTTATCACTATGGACAACAACTAAGTCCTGTACAGTGCTATATAAGGCTGGCAAAGAAATCATTTAATTTAATGAATAAAAGTAAGTAAACTAAGTTTTAAGAAAGAATGAGGAAACAGATCTAATTTTTATGATCCAATAAAGCAATTTAAATGATAAACTAATGAAACATAAGGGTGATTTTCTAAATTAGCAGACTAATAATTTCTTAGAGGAAAAGGTCATAAAAGACAGACTCAATCCTACAATATGACCTGAAAGCCAGATGGAGACCTCAAGCTTCATCACAGTCATTCCTGAATATAAGCAAGCAAGCAATACAAAAGTTCAGTGACAGGGGAAGAAAGATTTTTCTCTACCTTCATATTACAAGCGGAAACCAACTTCTTACTGGCATGGACAAAAAAGCAAGAAATAGTAATGAAGAGAAGCTTAGATTCACCTCTTCAAGGCCTTAAAGAGATAGGTAATGAATAACCATGCCCCCTTGATGCCTTCCATTCCTCAAAGATAGCTAAACACTTGCAAAGAGTCTTGTCTCACTCAAATAAACATGATTTTTTAGCTCTTGGGAAATGGAAAACTCCACGCTTGTCCAATCCACAACCTCCATCCTCTAGAATAGGTAAATCCATTGTTCAACTTTAAATAAAGAGTCTATCTACATATCCGACAATAAGAAATAAAAGTGCAGTCTTATAAACTGAGGAAAGATTAAAAACAAAGTGAAATCATGAACAATTATAATCACTGTATTGTAATTATTATCTGTCTTAAACATTCTCTGAGGGTAGAAACAGTGACTTAGATATCTTTGCATTTCCTGAGTCTACTGTATTTTATATTGGCATATAAAAAGTACTTAATAAATGTTTGTTGAATAAATGAGCAAATGAGTAAATAAAGAAACAAAACTATAAATTTATTTTTAAAACCATGCATTAAATAAAAAGTGTATGTGTGGTTTTGATATTGGCTGAATATTCAAATAATATATGAACATACCATAGATTAGTAGTATGCAATCTGGGGTTCATAGGAGGAGGGCACGAACTTTTGATATTGTATGCTTAAGTCTTTAGGCATGAATGTGCATTTTTGTGGGGCAAGGTCAGCAGCTGTCATCACAGTTTCAAAAGGGGAAAAGACCCCTAAAGGGTTAAAATTTCCAAAGATGTACACTTCAAGCTGTATTACAAAGCTGTAATCAAAACTGTATGGTACTGGCACAAAAGCAGACACATAAATCAACAGAACAGAATAGAGAGCACAGAAATGGACCTGCAACTTTATTGTCAACTAATCTTTGACAAAGCAGGAAAGAATATACAATAGAAAAAAAGACAGTTTCCTCAGCAAATGGTGTTGGGAAAACTGGAGAGCCACATGCACAAGAATGAAACTAGACCACTTTCTTAAGCCATACACCAAAACACATTCAAAATGGATGAAAGACCTAAATGTGAGACAGGAATCCATCAAAATCCTAAAGGAGAACACAGGCAGCAACCTCTGACCTCAGCCACAGCAACTTCTTATTAGACATGTCTCTGGAGGCAAGAGAAACAAAAGCAAAACAAAAACAAAAACAAAAAAACTGAACTACTGGGACACATCATCAAGATAAAACCTTCTGCACAGCAAAGGAAACAATCAATACAACTAAAGGGCAACCTATGGAATGGGAGAAGAAGATATCTGCAAATGACATATCTGATAAAGGGCTAGTATCCAAATCCTATGCAGAACTTAACAAACTCCACACCAAAAAAGCAAAAAATCCAGTCAAGAAAAGGGCAGAAGGGGCGCCTGGTGGCTCAGTGGGTTAAGCCTCTGCCTTCGGTTCAGGTCATGATCTCAGGGTCCTGGGATCAAGGCCCCCATCGGGCTCTCTGCTTGGCAGAAAGTCTGCTTCCTCCTCTCTCTCTGCCTGCCTCTTTGCCACCTGTGATTTCTCTGTGTCAAATAAATAAATAAAATCTTAAAAAAAAAAAAGTGGCCTACCCTTAAAAGGCGGGGGTGGTGGTGGTGGTGGTGGTGGTGGTGGCAGAAGACATGAACAGACATTTCTCCAAAGAAGACATACAGATGGTTAACAGACACATGAAAAAATGCCCAGCATCACTCATCATCAAGGAAATAGAAATCAAACCCACAATAAGATACCACCTCCCACCAGTCAGAGTGACTAAAATTAACAAGTCAGGAAACAACAGATGTTGGCAAGGATGTGGAGAAAGGGGAACCCTTTTACACTTTTGGTGGGAATGCAAACTGGCACACCCTGGAAAATAGTATGGAAATTCCTCAAAAAACTGAAAATAGAGCTACCTTACAACCTAACAAATGCATACTAGATATTTATCCAAAGGATACAAAAATAGTGAACTGAAGGGGTACAGACCCCTGATGTTTATACCAGCATCAGCAATAACTAAATTACAGAAAGAGCTCAAATGTCCATCAACTGATGGAGAAAGAAGCAGTATGCATGTGCACACACGTGCACGCACGCGCACACACACACACAAATACTGCTCAGCCATCAAAAAGAATGAAACCTTACCATTTGCAACAATGTGGATGGAGCTACTGTATATTATGTGAAGCAAAATAAGTCAATCAGAGAAAGACAAATATATGAATTCAATCATATGTGGAATTTAAGAAGCAAAATAGATGAACACAAAGGAAGGGAAAAAAAAATAGAGAAGGAGGCAAACCATAAAAGACGCATAACTACAGACAACAAACTGAGGGCTGCTGGAAGGAAGGAGCATGAGAAGATGGGGTAACTGGATGATGGGAATTAAGGAAGGTACTTGATGTAATGAGCACTGGTTTTATATGCAATTGATGAATCACTAAATTCTACCCCTGAAACTAATAATACATACTATATGTTAACTAACTTGAATTTAAATAAAATCCAAAAAAAGACCCATACCAAAAAACTTCTAAAGATGCATTAATTTTAAAACATAAAAAAATATAATTCGATATACATGTAATTTTACATCATACTAGATGCTTTAATCTTTCTTTGATGAATCAGAAGTGTCCTGGATCTGATGGAACATCAATGAGTTATGAATTACTCAGTAATTAATAAGTTATTTTTATGCAAAATATGCAGACTGTTATACTTTAAAAAATTAAGACACTACATAATTATTTAATATACAACCAATATTATTCATACCAAAGAAAATAATCAAACAATAATGCTATATGATATTAATGTATATATGTCAAATCATTCTCCTAAGTGAAAATACTTTTACACAGCCAAAAATAGCATTCTAGAGTTAGCTGGGATGTTCTACAGACAGGAAAAAACTCCTAGGGCCCTATATCCTAGCACCCTATCTCAACAACTAGAAGAAAAACAAAACAGACAGGGTCTCTCAAAGTCCAATGTTTTGGACACTGCTCTAAAAATTTGATTATAATGCTCAGTTTATGGCTAAAACAGGTATCCTCTTATAAGATAATGAATAGCAAAACAAATATGTGCTTCTCGGAACACTGTAACATCCAAAACTGTTCAAGTTTAATCAAACCGCTTTCCAAAAATGGAGAATTTTAATGGGAGACAGGTATGAAAATCAAATAATTTTGAAACATAATGCATTCCTGAGGTAAGGGAGCTGCAGGCGATATGCCATATCATGTGGCACAATAAGGCTGAGAGCCATAGGATCACAGAGTTTGAGCAAAGAAATAAAGGAGGGGAGCAAAGGTGGACAGTCAAAAAATGATATATTTTGGATATCTTCTCCCTTCAAATATTAGAAAAGTAAGCACAAACAGGGTTCCCTCTACTCCTCCCATTGCTCACAGAGGTAGCATGCATTATGATATTAATAACAAGCAAGCATGAGCCACATACTATTAAGTCTGGAAGTGTTTTATGGCCTGCTTACATTGCTCTTATTTAGCAAGAATAGACAATAAGAACAGAGTAAATGTGTCTCAAGTTTAAAGAAATTGTAGGCTATTTCTTAGAATAGGAGACAAAGCTAAAGTTAAACTTAATAGGCATTAACTAAAAAAATATGATTGATGTTATCTATGTAAGTCAAAAAAACTTACATACTTAACTCTGTCTAGCCAGTTCTCTGAAGTAAAAGTAAATGTGAGGCTTTCAAAGATAACTGCTATAAAATCTCAAAATCCTAAAGCAGCAATGACCTTGCCTTCCTACATAAGAGGACATATTATGTACCCCTGATGAATCATTATCACAATCAATTTGGATGATACAGTGATCTTTTACTAAATGCTGTTTCCAAATTCTCGGCTTTCATGATGAATCTTATCACAATTGAATAAGAATGTAATTATCTATATTGTCCTTTTAACAACAGGACTGATAGACTTCTATAATAAAGAGCTACAACTTCTCCAAGACTGAATAGAAAGCTTGGGGAATAAGGATTTGCTACGAGAAATAAGACAGCAGCATGCTATAGGTCATACGTAATCACTATTTGTATGAAGAGGAAAGTCTTCAAGAAAAATTTTAGTCAAGAAATACAAATGCTAGAGTGTACCAAATAGCCTCAGTGGCATTTTGTATTTAACAATTATACAATAAATTTTAATGAAAAATTCTAGTTAAGGATATAGAACAGAATAAACTTCTTTCCATTTACCTAAATTTAAGCTGCATATAATTTTCCTCCAAATAACTAGTTATGTACATCAGATGTAAGTAACATTTAAGATTGTGGTCCCATATGTGCAAAATAATACTGCTTTGTAGTGCAAAATAATACAAAAAGGCAGAGGTGTGAGTTGTTCCTGTACATTTATTCTGGTACATCTAAGCAGTAATACCAATGAAGTTGATCTTCTCCTCAACATGAAAAGTGCTATTTGTCTGACTCTCCTACATCATGTGGAAGGATGAGTTCTATCCACAGAAATAAAAAGTATAATTAAAGTTATGCAATAATTTTAAAACTTTACCATCTTGCTAGCAGTAAAGACATCCCACTGTATTTTAAAATATATTTCAGAGTTTCAATGAATATGTTGTGATAAAATTGATGACCCTCATTTTAATTTAGTATCTCACAAAAAATAGAGAAACATATTACCGTAACAACATATGGTTCATTACCACCCATGATTTTTTTATTAAGGAATTGGATCCAACTAAACATATCTGACAGAGATATAAAATACATATGAATATACAATAAAAATCATAGTTCCCCAAGGGTTCATAATATACATATGATTTAATAACACTATCTGAAGAAAACATGATTATGCTGTCTAAAACAACTTAAAATCAGGGCTGAGTCATCAATGCTTTAAAAACAACTATCATTTTTTCCTACACTACTATTATTTGTTATTCTTGAATAGATTTGCTGATTTAGTAAAAACTTTTGGTGACAAGAATTAGCGACATATCAAGTACCAAAGTTTTTAAATTCTATCTTCTACCAAGTCAGATGGACATAACTGGCATATTGCTAGATACAGTAGGCCTATTAGAGCTATGAGAGAACACTCACAACCGGAAGAGGATCATAGTAATCATATCTTTATAGCAAATTTACAGAATATTAAGATTCAGGAGACAATAAACCTGATGAGGCAAACCACACCAAGATGAAAGTAACGCAAATATATGTTGAACGCTATGATAGCTTGGAGAATGCAGACTGTGGGGAAATAATAAAGTCAAATGAAAACATCTGAGAAATAAACACTTAAACAACTTCTCTGCTTCAACCTTACTGTTTAACATTCCCTTTCTGCTAAAACAGAAATCACCAGAGATTTCAGTAAAACATCCTTCTGAAGCCTTTAGACTTAGTTACTATCGGTTTCAAATTTCTCTGGATTTCAGTCTTCACACAGTCACTTTCACAGAGTAAGTTTTTACATTCTGCATTAACAAAATCCTCTGACTACATGAAAATGATATTGCCCCAACTCCCACAGAACAGTACACTTCAAGTTCACTCCACAACAATAAAATTTGCGTATGTATAATTTAATAGAATATTTTTAAAAATATATACTCGATGAGACCGTCTTGTGTTTCTAGCAGGAGCAAAGGCAGCTGGCATGCAGTATAAAGACAGTATTTCATCAATAACACCGCTTTTGCATTTATAACATCTCTAAAATATGGCTACATCTTAAAGTGGACAGGGAAGCATAACTTCATTGGCAGAGCTTTTCTTGATGATACAAACATAACAGTGCCTTTTACAAATGCTGTTTCAGGTTAGATTAAATAAATTACTAAATTTAGTTGAACTCAATTAAACCAAGGTAAAGGTGTATGGTGTGTTTATTATACTAACTCTCAAAAAACTGAAATTCATGTTTTTTCATTCTTTTCTATGCCAGTCTATTTAAAAGCTTATATTATACAGAATTAGTAGGTTATACCTTAATTATCTTTAAAAACCACCAAAGTACTATGTCTTTTGATTGAGGTGTTAAATTTTTTTACATTTGAAGTTATTATTGGGAGGAAAGGACTTATTCCTGCCAGTGGGCTCATTGTTTTCTGTCTTTTAGCACTTTGTTCTCCTATGTATTTCATGGATTTTTTTTTTTTAATGTAGTGACATATTCTGACTCCTTTCTCATTTCCTTTTGTGTATCTTCTATAGGTATTTTCTTTGTGGTTATCATGGAGTTTACGTAAAACACGTTAAAGTTATAACAACCTATTTTAAGCTGATAAATATTATATATAACAACTATACTTCTACTCCTCTTCACACACACTTTGCTATTAATCTTACACTTTGTATCTTTTTATACCGTGTATTCATTACACACGAACATGTTCAGTCAGTTATTTTTAATACTTCAGTCTTTTTTTAAGATCCATACCAGGATTAAAAGTGACTTATATGCTACCATTATACTATTAAAATATTCTGGGGCACCTGGGTGGCTCAGCTGGTTAAGCAACTGCTTTCGGCTCAGGACATGATTCCGGAGACCGGGAATCAAGCCCTGCATCGGGCTCCCTGCTCAGGGGGAAGCCTGCTTCTCCTTCTCTCACTCCCCCTGCTTGTGTTCCCTCTCTAGCAGTGCTTCTCTCTGTCAAATAAATAAATAAAATCTTTAAATTATATATATTCTATATTTAGCCCATTTTGTATTTTTATATGCTGTCATATTACAGTCTAGCATCCTTTTCTTAATTTAGTCTTTGGAATCTAAAGACCATACTTATTTTATAAATGAAAAATGGCCAAAAATATGCATCCATATTGCTTGGCAATTATAAATCAGATTTGAAGGCTACCTGGGTGGCTCACTCACTTTACATGGCTAATTCTGGATTTCGGCTCAGGTCATGATCCCAGGGTCCTGGGACAGAGCCCCAAGTCAGGTGCTATGCTTAGCGGGGAGTCTGTATGAGGATTCCCTCTCTCCCTCTCTCTCTATAACCCCTCCCCCCACTCACCTGCAACCATGTGTGTACATGTGCTCTCTCTCAAATACATATTTAAAAAAAAATTAATCAGAATCGAGCGTCTAAGACTTAACAGTATTGAAGGAGCTACATTTCTGAAACCAATAAAGTAATTCCAGCCCATTAAAATATTTACCAATTTTAATACCTACCAGTTCCTTTGCTTAGATATGGAGGTTTAAAGAACTTCACAACCCCATAGACATTGACAATTGTACCACCCTTAAGTTGATTCAGGGGTGTATATACATAATGTGTTGCTGGAACCTAAGAAAGCAAAGACAGTGAATACATCAATACTAAGCATTTACATTTTAGAATAATTTTATGATCAAATTTTTAAATTAACAACCAATCTAATTGCATTTTCTTCCTTTTAAATGTCTAAAAAGAGAATACAGCCTGAAAAAAAAGGAAATACACAGCTTATAAGGGTTACTATACCAACCAGTTTTTCTTACAAAGAATTCTGATTATAAATTACATAATTTGTCCATAATTCTAAGAAATGCAATTTAAGAGATTTTGGTTCTGGATTTTAACTTTAAGTAATATCAGTTCAAAACTTACGTTATATATTTCTTTTATTTCTCCCCCTATATTACTATGAAGATTTTACTTAGGTCTAAAACAGCTAGTATTGACTGTAAATGGTATAAATACATTAAAAATGGAAAAAAAAGAAAAGAAAAATTGTCTGAAATAATTGCACATAGGTTTGGAAAGAAAAGGGAAAGTGATTTACAAGGACATGTCTGCATATTAGTCATACATCTGGCCCCATCACCTATCCATCGTACCAACAACTGGAAATAAGGTTACTACCTACCGCACTATGAGTTAAAATTTTAAAAATCAAATCAAAATGAGTTAACTTTTTCAAGGAAGCTGATCCTTTAGTTCAAATACAAGAAAGGTAGTGCTTAGAAAACTTATCAAACTTTGATATAAAACATGTGTGGCTCACAGATGATGGAAGAAAAATAATGGTCAGCACATGGGACAGAAAGGAAAAATATCTACCCAGTTGAAAAATAACTAGATCCAAGATATTAAAGTTGTTCCCCTGATATATAGATGAATGGCGCAAGCCAGTACAGATCAATGACACTAACCATTATGGTCATCCATGTAATGTACTTGTTAATTCATGCACAACAACTTTTTGATTATAATCTGACCTTCTATGTAAATAAGCCAGCATATATGTGCACAGTATCTAAGTTATAGTCTAACAGATCAGAATATCTAGGCTCTCTGAAAAAACATTTTTGCCAATTTCATAGGTTCATTCCTTTACTTGTTCCTTATATACAGGTTCATGGATGTATCAAATATTTGAGGCTGAGTAATCTAAAACAATTTTGAGAAAAACTAATACCTGGGGCTAATAAATGTGTTCAGAAAAGTATACCAGCCCTTTTATTGGTTACAGTTTCTTTAAATAACAAATTTACATTTGTTAAATAACAAAATTATATTTCCAAACAGTATTATTCAGAATTTAACAGCTGTATCCCATAGTCACTGTTAACTAAAACAAAGTCGCTGAATGCTGTCCATTAGAAACAAAAGGTTTAAGAACACAGGCAGAAGGTAAACTTTATATTAAACTTCATCATATATATTACCTTTTTTCCAGTTCCACTCAGCTACACGTAACTCACCTATAAAATAGGAACCTTCCTACTGCTATAACAAAATTTTATAAAATATTGGAAAAAATTAAAAAATGAAAAATGTATCACAAGTATAATAAACTTAAAATTAAATAATTTGTGAATCACAATTTTGCACGTGATGATGTTTATAAATATAATTGATGAAGAAACAAAAGTATCTGCCTGAGGTTTAAAAGTACTATCCCAGTATCTTCACAAAATAAAATTTTTTTCCCTTTTAATTTTTTTGCATATGTAGTTTATACAAAATACCAGCAGATATTCCAAATAAAAGAACAACCAGGTATTAATTACTAGGTGAATATATAACTCAAATTTAACATTATATCAAAAAGGTAGAGATTGTTTTCCCATTGTATTACTATTTTAAAAACTGGACTAGAAGTGCAATATATATGGACTACATACATGTGTGTATCTTTATGTGTGTGTCAGTGTGCATATTTTAAAATGAATATTATCTTACCAAAGACATTGATTCTGCAGAAAAATCTCTTACAGATTTAACATAAACCTGAAAACAAAAAGAGGATTTACTTGTATAAAACCAACCTCCAATATGATTACACATCTTTAACTGCACATCTTTAACTACACACTTAACTATAATATTCAAATTCACTAGAATGGCACAAAATTATGGCTTACAAATTAAGACTGACATGTGCAAAACTGTCTAAGTCTCAGTCTAATCCATTAATTTCAATATTACAGGACCACTCCTAGCTCATACAATACCCTTCTGGATACTACAGAAATACAGGCAGATAGTGGCCTGCAAGCACAGGACTTGGCCCAAATCTACTTCTCTGACAGCCTTGACCAAACTGGTGGTCTTCGTGTGTGCACATGTGCGTGCATGCACATACATACATACACAGAGGGCTGTGGGAGGGGGTGAAGTGGGAGGCAGAGAAAGATCACCTCTGTAAAGAATAAAATCGAAGGAAATCAGTTTTACCTAAAAAAGGGCACTTGATCAATTTAAATTGAAACCAAGTAGACCATCAAAAGAGGCTGATGGTGTAAGAGCAAAGAATGAGATCAGGTCTAGAGTACCTATAAAGTTTATAAAATTCCATTTAATAAATAATTATTTTTAAGGGATCTTTTTTTTCCTACCTGGAGTCATTCTAAGAGACTTTTTGCTTTAAACTTAAAATATTTAATTAAAATAATTCAGTCAGACTAAAATAATCTAGTCAGACTAGATTTAGTCACACTAAAATAGTTTATCTGCAGATTTACAGAAATACTGCTCCTATTTCACCCCTTTAGTTCATTAAAACCACAATATGATTGGACTAAAAGTTACACACTTACATAAACAGTTGATCTGAAGTCCTCAAATGTTTTCAAAAATAAGAGATGTTTACCATCTCTGCTTGTAGATGAAGATGCAGATAAGACAGTAAATCCAGCTACTGCAATGGTGTCCTACATAGGAAAAAATGGTTTTCAATCATCAAAATATCTGTAATTCTGAATGTCATACAGATGGTTATTTTTATTATTATTTAAAAACAGGAGTAATTTCTGTAAGATGGAAAACTGGTTAGCCAAATTTGTTTAATGCTTCCTGAATATATGACTGAGACTACTACTTCCTCTAAAAGGGCATCAAAATAGCCCTAGACAAGTATAATGTCTCACTTCACAGACCAGGAAAACATTAACTAAATCACTCAAAATTTTTTTATTTAGTAAATAAATAAAAGCTCGAAAATCAATGTTTATCTCATGATAAATGAATAAGTTTGCAGAGATAAACAATGAAGAGATAACAGATGATCCAATGGTATTAAGAATGAAATTTAAATGAAACTAAATGTCAGAGTTGAGAGATTACATTGAGCAAGACATGCCATTAGTATAAAAACTCCATACTATAACAAAGCTAATACATGTGCATATAAATCCAGGGCATGAGACATAAATAAGAAATTTCTATTTACATACTAATAAGAAAAAAGTATTTTCTTTCTTCTTAGGTTTAAAATAGTACTAAGAAGCCAGTACCCATTTATTCCTGCTTCTCTCATTTGTTAAATCTCCTTTTCTTAATTTCCAAATACTAGCACACATTCATCAAATTTTGATCGTGTTGCACTATACATAACATATAATGTGTAATAATATAAGCTATACATATATACATAAAAAATTATCTTACTCTTCTAATTTTAACACCAAAATCTTAAGATACATAAAAATTCCTGAGTTTTAAACAGCTTCCTTCAATAATCTTAATTTCTACCAAACGGAAGTCTCCCGCATTACGGACTTTTTGTTTGCACATGTGAGGAAGGGTCTGGTGTCAAGCCCCAGGATTCTCTGTTTAGATCCATTAAACAAAGCTGCGAATACCCCAAAGACAGAGGTCTTGTCTTTTTTTTTTTTAGGGTTTATTTGAGAGAGAGAGAGAGAGAGAGAGAGAGAGAGAGAGAGAGCAAGAGAGAGAGTGAGCGCGTGCAGAAGCGGAAGGGAGAGGAAGGAGGAGAAGCCCAACACAGGTCTCGATCCCAGGACCCTTGGTTTGATCATGACCGAAGCCAAAGGCAGCTGCCAAACCAACTAAGCCGCCCAGATGCCCCATGCAGGGTCATGTCCTATTCCGCTCTATAGTTACAAGGCTTGGCACAAAGTAGGCCCTCCGTTAACCAAGTGTGAATCAAAATATGGATCTTAAACTGCCATTCTAAAAATCTCTAGCCCTGTTCAGAAATTTTAGCTCTGCAACTGTCTACATTTTTTTCTTTCTTTTCATGAGACTGTAAACTGATAATGCTAAATAACCACTCTTCACAGATAAATGGGAGAAAATATTCCTTCTAACTGAATGTTTTGTTTTGACCATGTTTTTTAGACAGTATGCATGTATTTATTTGTTTTTGAAGATTTTATTTATTTGTCAGAGAGAGAGAGCACATAAGCTGGGGGAGCAGGCAGGGGGAGGAGCAGGCTCCCACTGAGCAAGGAGTCCAATGTGGGACTTAATCCCAGGACTTTGGGCTGATGATCTGAGCTGAAGGCAGATGCTTAACTGATTGAGCCACCCACCCAAGCATCCCTAGGCAGTTTTAAAGGGGAATAAAATGAACAGTAAGACTGTTTCTGGAATACATTACTCTTAAAACTGAAAAATAAGCAATGCTTCCTACTGACTAAAACTTCTGATTTAAATGAAAACTTGAGATTTTAGTCAAAGATTTAAAGTTGTTTTATCAAACTAACAGAGGAAGAGAAACAGAAGTAGATAAGTTTTTCAGTTCTAAATTCTCTTAAAAGCATGTTATTTTCTATTTTACTTAAAAATGTCTTAAATATTATATGGAATGAAATACACAAAATGCGAATGTTAGTTGTACAGATTAAAGATTTTTCTATTTTTCTATATAATCTAAACTTAAGAATAAGGAGTATTTATGATGGAGTAAATATTGTAAATAGAATAAAATCACTAAAAGCAGGACATCAGCATTCATAAGAAAAATTTTTTCAAAAGTCTAATTCTATTTTAATATTAGCAATACAATTCAGTAAAAGGTTATAGTAAAACTTTTCCTCTAGCACAAATCTGACAACACAGAAATAACAAAAATATTTAAGAAAGCTAATGTGTTTAATTATATTTCTAAACATGAACTTACATTTGAATATACCTACAGAAATTGCATGAAAGGCCCTCAGTGATCCCATCCCAATGAACTTGGCCTATTTTATTCCCACATATGTCTATTTAATACTATAAAAATCAGATTCTCTTATATTCCTAGTGCTTTTCCATATATAGTCTCTGCTTATTCTGAGCCCCCACTAATATTAGCATTTTTCTCTTTTGCATATATCTGATCCTATCTATCTTTTAAAACCTGGGCAGTAAATGCTCTCCTTATGAGGTCTACCTTAGATTGTCTCTGAGAAAAACAATTCTTCCTTCCTCTGAACTCTCTTATGCAGTATCTTAATATTTTTCGCTTGTGTATTATTTACAAATGCTTCTTGATGTTTTTAATGCTCTTAATAGACTATCAAGATCCCTGAGACTAAGAATGTCTTATCTACTTTAATATCCCATAAAAAGTGACTGGGAGGGGCTTCTGGTCATTGTACAAGTAAATGTTGAATAAAGTAATTAATACTGCTAAAATTAAAGTACAAACCTAAACAGACGAGAGAAAAAAATGAAAGGCTCTTAGAATCCAGTTCCCATGAATTTACAAATTGTAATAGCTTTTAAATTAATTCAAATGCACAGAGGATAAGAAAGATAAACATATAATAGGCAGTATTAGTTTGTATAAACACTCATTAGATTGAGTTGAAAATGAGATTTAATATGCATTGTTCTAAGTTCTAAGCTTCTGAAAAGAGCATACTGAAGCCATTAAAACAAGAATAGGAATTACATAGTTCACTGCTAAGAATGCATTCTGATATACAGAGTAGGCATTTATCTCAATCTGCTGAAAAGAAGTATTAGGAAACCAGCCTAAGAAAAATACCATATTACTAAAAGTGATAAGGCTTTATCAATATCTGTGCATGAATGTTTTAAAAATAAAAACACATTTGGTAGACCTGAAGTCTTTGAACTAACTTAGGATATTCGGATATCAGCAAGTGGGTTAATTTTCCTTTTGTGTCTAACCTGCCCCGTCAGTGTCTCAAAAGGAGTGAGACTTGGTCATTAAACAATTTCCTTTTCAATTTAGCCAACAGTAATATTTCTACTGCAAATGTTTCAGAGAAAAATCAATGAAAACAGCATAGGTATTTTTACCATAAAGAAGTGTTCTTAAAAATCAACAACAACAATAACAAAAAAACCAGACAACTTATCTGCATATTAACAGATGTCATTTTTACATGCTAATATCTTTTAATGTAAAACATAATCAGTAGTGAAACAAGAAACAAATCAATATGTGACTAAAAAAATGTAAACTACAAGACTAGTCAATTAATTTGTTAATTTTTAATTGATAGTGTATCCAAAATTCCCAAGTTGTTACACTTTTAGTGAGCAGGAAAAGGACACTGGAAAATAAAAAAATATGAAAAAAATTGATAATCCAAAAACAAAAACTTACCTGACTTAAACAGGCATTAATTTTTACTATATTGACCTTGCAAATCCTGTTATTTTAAAACACTGATTAAGAGTGAAAGAGTGCAGGGAGAAGCCAGGATTCTGGTCACTGGTAATGTAGTGACAGACAGAAAATGTTTCTCTAATAATAAAAAATGTATTTAATGAGTATTAACATCAATTTGGTCACGTAATGCCAAGAACTAAACTGGAAGTAGCATAGGTAATATTAGCATAAAGCCCAGAATCTGTAAATGGTTTACAAATCGCTATATGATCTCATGCCCACCACCTCCCCAGCTACTTACTATGTAAGGCACCCCAGAATAGTGCCCTTTTGTCATTTTTATCATTCTAGACTCCTCAATCAGGGCTGCTGTACATACTGTTCTCTTTTACTAATCCACTCTCCCAGTACCCATCTTCATTCTTTCTGCTACTGTTCTGATTCTACTACTCAATCTCAGTCATTTCACACTTGGATAAAATAATTAATTACATAATAATTGTTTAATTCCCTCTGCCCCACTAAGCATTGTCTCATGATGGCAATGTCCATTACCTTCTTTTTCAGGACATCCAGCAGAGAAGACCAAAAACATTCAACAACTATTTGGACAATTAAATGAATAACCAATATGTGAATATGTATTATATACAATATATGATACCTTTACTAAATCTTACTGTACAAGTACTACAAATCAAAAAAATCTTTTTAATGTTTTTAATGCTATTAACTGTACAAGTACTACAAATCAAAAAAATCTTTTTAAGCATTTAAGAACTGAAAATAGAACTTTAGAAATCACGTAATTATTTTCATTCTGCAGGTAAGAAAATAAGGGCAAGAGAGGGTAAATGAACAGTCTAAGGTCACATTCAGTTAATTAGTTGTGGATCAAGACAAGAATCAAGATCTCTTAATTTCCAAGACAGACACTACTCTACAGTATCTTTCAGAACTAAATCTCACATGGAGGGAAAACAATCTATTGACAAACGTCTGTAATTCTGATGGTTTTGCAATAAAATACTTTTTTAAACTTTCAAAATACTTTGAAAAAGTGTTTCCCCATATTTTATGCCCATTTATTAGATGTTAAATCTAACTTTAAAGGAAAGCTAAGACTGAAAAAGTGTCTCATAAGGACAAAGGTTCAATTACAAGATGTGTATTCCTGCAAAATGTATCATTAGTCTAGCAAAGCAACGATTAAAATTTTGTTAAAATTCATTTTAGGGGCATCTGGGTGGCTCAGTCATTAAGTGGCTGCCTTTGGCTCAGGTCATGATCCCGGAGTTCCAGGATCTAGCCCGGCATCAGGCTCCCTGCTTGGCGGGAAGCCTGTTTCTCCAACTCTCTCACTCCCCCTGCTTGTGTTCCCTCTCCAGCTGTGTTTCTGTCAAATAAATAAAATCCTTAAAAAAATAAAAATAAAAATAAATTCATTTTAATGTTTACGATTTTTTTTTCATCAAACGTGGAACTAACCTTAAGGGAATAAGCCAGTGACAAATAAGAAAGGTTTAAGAATTGAATCAGAAAATCCATTCTTGGCCAAAATTAACAAGACAGAAAACAACAAGTGTTGGAGAGGCTGCGGAGAAAGGGGAACCCTCTTACACTGTTGGTGGGAATGTAAACTGGTGCAGCCGCTTTGGAAAACAGTGCGGAGATTCTTTAAAAAATTAAAGATAGAGCTACCCTATGACCCTGCAATTGCACTACTGGGCATTTACCCCAAAGATACAGATGTAGTGAAAAGAAGGGCCATATGCACCCCAATGTTCATCACAGCAATGGCCACAATTGCCAAACTGTGGAAAGAGCCAAGGTGCCCATCAACAGATGAATGGATAAAGAAGATGTGGTACATATATACAATGGAATACTGTGCCTCCATCAGAAAGGATGAATATCCAACTTTTGTAGCAACATGGACTGGACTGGAAGAGATTATGCTGAGTGAAATAAGCCAAGAAGAGAAAGTCAA
>PITA01025317.1:0-24619 GCA_004023965.1 Spilogale gracilis
GCACCTGGAATCGGGTTGCAACCTCTGCCACGCCTGCCGACTGCCGCCTGCCACCGCCTCTGGACCATGGACCCCCGTAAAGTGAGCGAACTTCGGGCTTTCGTGAAGCTGTGTAAGCAGGACCCGAGCGTTCTGCACACCGAGGAAATGCGCTTCCTGCGGGAGTGGGTGGAGAGGTGAGACCCAGGCCTAGGACCGTTGGGGGTGGGAAGAGGGACGGCCCGAGGGGGAGCTGGGCCGGAGCGGGAGCTGGGCCGGAGCTGGCGTGGGGCGGACGGGCAGAGGGCTCCGCCGCGAGGGCCCGCCGAGTCGCCGCCTATTTGTGGCTCTCCCTGGCCAGGAACCGGAGGCGACTTCGGGGGCTAATGGAGGATCGGGAAGCTTAGATATTACGGGGCTGGGGAAGGAGGAGGCACAGCTGGGTTCCCTCACCCTCAGGTCGTCAGGGGTGTTTCTTGGGCGAAATATAAATGCAGAGGATTGCATGGACTTGAGCACTGTAGACGTGGTGGGGGTGGGGAGCCGCAAGATTTCGTTTTCGCGTCCAGTCGTTTCTCTTGAAATCTCGTGTCCTGCTTAGGTCGCAATGACACGCAGTTCTTTTACGCACTATGTCTTTAATGTTTTAATAATAATTCGTTATATAATGAGTTATAATAAAATGATAATTATTAGATTAGCTTTGAATTTAGAGCGATTCTAACTGCGTAGAATTATTTTGGGAATCACTTATTGGTACCTCCGTAGTAGTGGTGCCATTGTACTAAACACTTGAAGAAAAATGACTTTTAAGGACCGTCATGTTGCCGTGATCTGTTCTTGTCCTTAAATCTAGAGTACTTCGCTACGTGCACCGAATTAATTGAATAGGCATTGTGCCAGATGCTAGGAAACCGTATAAGTGGTTTAGTGATACAGATGAATACAAAACTTTGTTTCAGTATTTAATGTATAATAGAGTTTAATATTTATCGTATTGGAGGAGAACTTAAAGGAGAAAGGGAAATCTCCGAGACGGTTTTTTAAATTACTACTAGTGAGGAATTCAAATCGCACCTTATGGTGATAATTGCGACAATGCAAAGCAATGTGACTATTTAGAAGTACTACCCTAAACATCGATTTTTTATTTTAGTGATATTTTTATAGGGGAAGATGAACCCGTGATGACCATATAATTTAAAGAATACTTCTTTCAACACACTCTTCTAAGGAAGAAACTTAAGTTAAAATCTGTCAACGTTGTATGTGGTGGTATAATTTTTTCCTCTAAGAAGTTTCTCAGTTTTTCTCCTCCACTAGTTTTCTAACTATGGTAAGATTTTGCGTGTCATAAATGTAAAATTTGGAGATCACTTACAATTACTGCAGTAACTTAAAAACTTTCTGGTAATAGTTACCAAGAATACTTCTTTATAACAGGAAAATCTACAAGATGTTAATTTCAGGGCTAGGAGTTTTGGCCTGGATTTTAATCGGTTTTTTCTTTTGAATAACTTGATAATCCAGATGCTTCACTTTAGGTATTTGTATGTTTTTAACCTTTTGTATTCATTATAGGAAAGAACCTACAATTAAATTTTTCAGTTTTTTTGTTTGTTGGTTTTTTGTTTTGTTTTTACAATTAAGTTGTTTATAAAATTCCAAGTAAAGCTGTCTTGTATATACCACAGGAAGAAATGGTTGATGCCAAAACTAAACATTATATTGAGTATATACAATGTTTTGTTCCACTGCTGGAGAGGAAAAGAGGAGCTGTGAAGAAAAAGCTAAAACGAATCTAAGAACAGTGTAACTTGTGCTAGAGTGATTATGGCTAGTAGAGAATTCCAGTTTAAGGCCTGGAAAATACTGTCAAAACATTATTTCCAGAAAATATATATATATTTTTAACATTTCACATAGGTAATTCCATTCCCCCCCCCCAATATTTTTCTTGTGGCATCCTAAATTCTGGGATTAAGTATAGGATGAAGCATATTGGCATGCGTAGGGTCCCTATTCTGAAGCTTTTGTTATCTTTTTAAACTAAAATTTTTGTAGTCTTTGAGGCTTTGCTTGAAGTGCATCGATTTCTCTCTGCCTTTGTCAGCTTTCTTAAATGAAGGATTATAGGAAATTGGACTGAATGTGGAGACTCCTGGGTCCAGGAATATTCCAAGGTGTAATCCTACTGTAAGGGCTCCTAAAGTTGAAACCATATCAGAGTTCTCTGTTCATACTAGATTAGCCGTAGGTATCCAGGTTTAGATGTTGAACAACAATTTATTTAGTCTCTTTGTGTATTTGCCAGAATTTTACCATTGTTTAAAGTTTTATTTGATGTGAAGAATTTATTTAACAACAGAAAAGAGGAAAAAAATTTTAAAGACCGGGGGGAAAAAAAAGAATTTATTTAACAACCTTTTGAATTGGGCAAAGGGAAATAAAGAATTTTTTTTGACTCCGTGAAGATCCAGGGAGATAATGATCTTTTCAACAAATATGGTTTGGGGTATTTTTGTTTTTATTTAGGAAGAAGCTTTTTTTAACACTATTATTTCATTTTATGGTGATTTAAGATCAAAGGGAGTATCTTTTTGTAATCTCCAGCACAGCGCATGGCTTACGGCTTTTTGATAAATATTTTAAGTGAAAGAAACAGGATGTACTTCTCAGTGAATTCAGAACATAGCACCCGGTTTTTTGTACAGGCGAATAATAACTATTACGCAAAGCAGTTTGAAAGTATCAAGAGAATTATGAATGGGGTCTTGTGTGATTCCATATGAGGAAGGTCTCTGCACTAGCCCTACTTGGCAGCATGAAAGCCTATACTGGTAAAGTCCAGTTTGCAGTGATGGGCAGGGAATTAGCGTGTTTTAAATGTTGGAAGCAGTAAATGAAATTTTTGTGCCTATAAATTTTTTTTTTTAATTTATTTATTTGACAGCGAGAAACACAGCAAGAGAGGGAATACAAGCAGGGGGAGTGAGAGAGGGAGAAGCAGGCTTCCCGCCAAGCAGGGAGCCCGATGTGGGACTCAATCCCGGGTCTCCAGGATCATGACCTGAGCCGAAGGCAGTCGCTTAACCAACTGAGCCACCCAGGCACCCCGCCTATAAATTGTTTTTAACGTTCTGGTAGTTAACTAGAATTTGGAATGTGAGAAACTATGTAGCTCATGAATAACTTTATTGTGTTCCTTCCCTCCCTATTTTATAATTTTTAAAAAATTATTAAAGTTAAATTATTAATTTTAAAATTAAGTTTTTAAAAAATTCATAAGAAGTTGAAATTTGCAGGAAAACTGCAGTACAGTACAAACATTTTTCCTGAAATGGTTTCCAGTATTGTGCCTTCAGCACCATTGTGTATTTCCTACAATACAAGGATAATCTTTCTAATACAACCACAAAACTCAGGAAACTAAGAATGTTGCATTAATGCTATCTAATTCTCAGAATTACATGTTGTACTTTATTGTCGTGATTCCTAATCTCTGTTCTGTAAGAATTCTTTCTTTCTTTGGCTTTCATGACCTTGGCAGTTTTGCGTATTAGAGGCCAGTTTTGTATAATTTCCCTCAGTTTGGGTTTGTCTTAACTTTCCCAAGGATTAGATTTAGCTTAATCCATTTTTTATTTTTATTTTTTTAAATTTTTTTTTTTAAGATTTTATTTATTTGACAGAGAGGGAACACAGCAGGGGGAGTGAGAGAGGGAGAAGCCGGCTTCCCGCTGAGCAGGGAGCCGGATGTGGGACTCGATCCCGGGTCTTCGGGATCATGACCTGAGCCGAAAGCAGTTGCTTAACCAACTGAGCCACCCAGGCACCCCGCTTAATCCATTTTTTAAAAAGATTTACTTATTTTGCTGAGGGAGGGTGAGGGCGTGAACTTGCGTGAGAAAGTGGCGAGAGGGGCAGAGGGAGACCCCAGGGTCCGCCCCGGGGTTTGATCCCACAACTCTGAGGTCACAACCTGAGCTGAAACACTGGATGCTTTTTTTTTTTTTTTTTTTAAAGATTTTATTTATTTGACAGAGAGAAACACAGCCAGAGAGGGAACACAATAGGGGGAATGAGAGAGGGAGAAGCAGGCTTCCCGCCGAGCAGGGATCCCGATGTGGGACTCGATCTCGGGTCTCCGGGATCATGACCTGAGCCGAAGGCAGTCGCTCAACCAACTGAGCCACCCAGGCGCCCCGAAACACTGGATGCTTAATGAACTAAGCCACCCATGCACCTAGCATAATATCTTCCTTGGTAAGACTGTCCCTTCCCAAAGTTTTAACAATAAGTTAGATTATGTCGTCTGTGTTTGGATGTCTCCTTAAATACTTTCCTGGTAGTTGCATTTGAAACTTAGGAAAAACACAGCTTAAAAAGCCCTGTGTCATTAAAATTTAGCTGCAGAAGAGACGCCTGGGTGGCTCAGTCAGTTAAGCATCTGCCTCAGTCATGATCCCAGGGGTCTGGGATCAAGATGCCCCACAGCAGGCTCTGCACTCAGTGAGGAGTCTGCTAGTCCCTCTCCAGGTTCACTCTGCCCCTCCCTCTTGCTTGTGATTTCTCTGTCTTGCTCTTTCAAATAAATAAAATCTTTGGAAAAAAAAATTAACTGCAAAGAACTATTTGACTATTGTGCTCTTTTGAAAAGTAGTTTTTCTGTAGATCAGAATTTCAAAGAATTTTGTTTATATGCCTGTTTTTTATTAAATCATTTTTCTTTGCTGAATTACCAACTAAGAACTAAAAGATTTCTTGTAATTGTCACATTAAACTGAGTGGGGAAAGTGCACATTTTTCTTGATTGATGCTTAACAATAAATTCCGAACTTTGTTTATTATTGCATTTGCTGTTTTAGATTTATAGTTTCACTTCATGTTGGCTTCATTTGTAAGTGAAAAGGCGAGCCATGGGGTGGAAGAAGATACTTGAAATACATAAAACTGACAGAGGGCTTGTATACAGAGTATACAAAGAATACCTACAGATAAATATGACAGAAAATCTAATAGCTGGATGAGAGTTGAACTTTACACAAGAGGCTATTCAGATGGCTGATAAATGAAAAGGGACTCAGCTACAGCGAGATAGCACTATACACCTATGAAACGGCTAAAAATGTAGATGAACAATAGCTGAATGTTGGTTGAGGTGTGGAACAACTGGATTTTTAAAAAATAATTACTGGAATTCTTATGCACTGCTAATACAAGCGTAAATTGGTAAAAGAACTTTGAAGAACCAAATCCATTTCCCATTTGGAAACCAATATCCATTTAAATCCAACATACATATATTTTGTGTCCAGAAATTCCACCCACCTGAAATGAATGTGACATGGATATAACTTTAGTTATAAAGAATTAATATTTAAGGATTTGAAGTGGATTCCTTTCTGTTTCCCAAGTGAAAATTTCTCTCTTTTTTTACATAAAAGTTAATGGCTTTTTTTTTTCCTTTTTTCTTCTTTTAAGGCAGGTTTTAGTTAAGTCCTTGTGATCTCCAGTTCACTGTCGTGGAGGAGTGCTCTTCATCTTATATTGAACATTTTTAGTCACTGGACTGCTGCATGGGGCTCATTTACTTCAGAGTCTGGCCCAGATGGAGCATATAGCACTAATTCTTTTTTTTTTTTTTTTTTTTTTTTTTAAAGATTTTATTTATTTGACAGAGAGAAACACAGCCAGAGAGGGAACACAAGCAGGGGGAGTGAGAGAGGGAGAAGCAGGCCTCCCGCCGAGCAAGGAGCCTGATGTGGGACTCGATCCCAGGTCTCCAGGATCATGACCTGAGCCGAAGGCAGTTGCTTAACCAACTGAGCCACCCAGGCGTCCCAGCACTAATTCTTCATAGACTTTTCTTGTCTTTGTTTTTAAGTTATTTGTGTGTAGTTCATGATGTTGCCATGGGGTATTTAGGAAAGGACTTAGAAGGCCAAGGGGAAGTGTTATTGGGTGGATTATAGAAAGGATAAAGAGAAAATCTGTACTGCAAGGGGCATATGAAATATAAACAAAGGATCTTGTCGGTCTCAGAGGAAACAAACATTTTGAGTTATTTTACTATGACTTCATAGTTATTTCATAAACTGATTATTTGAATTTAAGTGAACTCTTACTGAAGTTGGAAGTTTGGATTCAGTATATCTTCTGAACTCTGAACTAACAAGTTATACAAACGATTTTTGTCATTGCATGTTTTTCTGCCTCTTTGGTAATGGGCACAGGTAGCTATATAATGTTTATTAGGCTTATTGAGGCAAGGAAAGGGTTAGATTTTTCATTAGCCAGTATACTAAAATATATATCTATATTTAGCTGAAAAAAACTTAATACTGAAGCATTCAAATTGAGTTGATTTTTAAGGGTTTGAGAAAGTAACCATCTGAATATGTCTTCTTTTTTCCCAGTGTAAGTAAATGTTGCTCAGTGAATTTTAATTTTCTAAACAATATTTTTTCTCATCTTCCTCAAGCATGGGGGGTAAAATACCACCTGCCACTCATAAAACTAAATCAGAAGACAATGTCAAGGTAAGTTAGGAATTTCTTCTGTATGTTTAGTGATAAAGTACTGTAAGGTTTTTAAAGTGCTACCCTCAAATTACCACTCCTGATTTCCTCAGGATGACTAGAAATAAGATCTTTGTAAAATTTCTGTTCGATATAAGAGTATCTGGAATCCGATTTAACAGAATTTGGTTTGAATGTTCACTGTGTTTGAGGATAAAAATTTGTGTGTTCCATGTATGACCTGTGGATGGTAAGCTCTCTATGCATTATGTAGTCTCCATCATTCTTTCATCTTTAGCACCTAGCACAGGGTTTTATGCATTGTGGGTACTTGATTAAAGTTTGTGACCCAAATGAAAAATAGTCCAAATCAGTAATAAGTTTTTCTATCTTATCACCTAAGGGTTATTTCTGAGTAAGAGTCAGCAATTTGCCTCAGAAAAGATGCATGATAGATAAGGAGGCACTTGCCAGTAGCTGAAGTTTAAGATGGGGTTGGGTATACCCTTAGGAATGCCCCTTCAAGAGAAGAGCAGAATGGGGGAACATAAAAAACCCTGGGTGGCTCACGAGAAAGAAAGCAGAAAAGAGCCCACTACACTCCTTTAAAGTGGGCAGGAAACCAGCCCTAACAATGGACAGAGGAGGGGGTTAATGCCAAGCCAAGCTTCCCTCGCTCTCCAGGCACCCATTTTAATTTTCGGTCCTTCTCCAAAAATCTTTCCTATTTTTTTCTCCTTTTTCCTTTCTTCCTTTCCTTCTTTTCTTCTTTCCTTCCCCCCTTTCTTCAAAAAAAAAAAAAAAATGCTTCCTTAAGAATTCTTACTTATGGGGCGCCTGGGTGGCTCAGTTGGTTAAGCGACTGCCTTCCGCTCAGGTTATGATCCCGGAGAGCCGGGATTGAGTCCCACATTGGGCTCCCTGCTCGGCGGGAAGCCTGCTTCTCCCTCTCTTACTCCCCCTGCTTGTGTTGCCTCTCTGGCTGTGTTTTCTCTCTGTCAAATAAATAAAAATCTTAAAAAAAAAAACAAAATTAGGGGCGCCTGGGTGGCTCAGTTGGTTGGGCGACTGCCTTCAGCTCGGGTCATGATCCTGGAGACCCGGGATCGGGCCTCACATTGGGCATCCTGCTCGGCGGGAGGCCTGCTTCTCCCTCTCTCAGTCCCTCTGCTTGTGTTGCCTCTCTTGCTGTGTTTCTCTCTGTCAGATAAATAAATAAAATATTTAAAAAATAATAATAAAAGAATTCTTACTTATTTTGTGTTTTCATGTCTAAATATTTTCCCCCAAGTTTTCTTCCTTTCTTCCTTTTTTTAGAGAGAGAGAACACGAGGGGTGGGGGGAACAGAGAGAATCTTAAGCAGACTCCAAGTTGAGCTTGGAGCTCAACACTGGACTAACTCTCACAACCTTGCAATCTTGACCTGAGTGGAGATCAAGAGTCAGGCTGAGCCAACCAGGTGCCTCTCCCTAATTTTCCTGATTAGTTGTCTTAAATTGATAAGAAAATTTACTGTTTTATTTTTTAGAACCCTAAACAAGGTTTATCTGTCTGGATATGAAATCAGAAGTTCTATCTTTGAACAAGTGAAGAGAAGTTAAACAAAAACCCCAAAAGTAGTTATTCTTATTTTAGAGAGGTCATTTATCAGTTTACTAGTTCCTGATACGGTGCTTTTGATAGTACCTAGACAGGATATTTTTCCATGTGGTAAACATGTATGATGATAAAGTTATATATATCCTGTGTCTCTTAAAATATTTTTGTAAGAAAACATTCTGATTTGGAATTACATGCTAAAGCATCTGACATCTTGCACATGGTAGCATCTCAACAGACATTTTATTAATGACAGGGTTTGGATTCTAATATTTAAGAATTACAAAAAGTAGCAGTCTAAGTACCTGGTTACCTAATTTATACTAACAGTTAAATGAATAGATGGGGATGTGCTGATGGTGATATATTCTTTATGAAACACAGCATTTGGTAAATGGAAAGGTCAAAGTGCAGAGTTGTCTTATATCTGTGTGTTCAGAATATCTAATGGGATACACCAGAAACCTTACTGGTTGCTTACAGGATGGAAAGGAAGCTTGGTTTTCACCAGGTGTACCTTGAAATTCTTTGAATTCTCATCATTTGTATATTATAGTTCCATTGTTCCATATTTGAAATTCTAAACTCAAAACCCTTGAAAATGTAAAGATTTTTAGTGTATTTGGCAGTAAAGCATACTTGGAACAGATGTGTGGCTCTTTATAGTTTGTATCCCACTTGTGAATGTTCAGACTTTATTTTGCAAAGATAGTAATGTGTTGATTATGGAGAGTTGTGGACCACAGTGCCTGTTGAGAGTGTAACATAAGTAGGGGTTATGTATTTGTGTTAGCCTCCTACAGTCCAGCATTTTTTAAATTCTAAAACTTATTTAAAAGTTTGGAGGGAGGGTTTGGACCTATTCTTAATTTAAACAAGTTTACCAAAATAGTGTAAGAAAGGATACATTAGCAACTGAAATGTATGTGAATGGTTTATATATGTTTTTATAAATTAGTATATCTGTTGGGTGTGTTATTAAATACTGAAAGCATTGTTTGCCTTCCCTTTGCTAGGAAGAAAAAACAGATAGTAAGAAGGCGGAGGAAAACATAAAGACAGAGGAACCATCAAGTGAGGAAAGTGATCTAGGTGAGAAGATGGTCTAGTTAGTTTGTATTTGATAATCTCATGATAAGATCCTGTGCCAATTTTTACTAAATTGACAAAATCAGAGCTAATAGAAATGTAATATAGCTGAGCTACATACGAAACTTAAAATTTTCTGGTAGCCACCTTTAAAAAATTAAAAATTAAACATGAAATTAACTTAATATATCTAAACTAACATAACCTAAAATGTTAACATTTCAGCATGTAATCAGTATGGAAAAATTAGTGGGATCTTTTCCCTTTTTTCATACTAAGTCTTCAAAATCCATAGTATATTTTATACTTACAGCACATTTCAGTGCAGATGTTAGAAGTTGTATTTTTATGGAAATATTTGATGTATATTCAGACTTAATGAAATTTGTAGTTGGGTTACATACCCAAGTTCTAAATAGATATAAAAGTTTTTCAGTAACTGAATCAAGTACCAGAAACTCATTCTCCTGTTACTACTTGCATCCACATTGATAAAACTTGTTCATTTTAGAAAAAATGATAGGCCATAGTTTCGTTGTTTTTGTTTGGTAGTTTTTTTAGGCCGTAGACTGACAAAAATCTCTTCCTAAATTTGGAAGTCCTTTGAGACTATAAATACATATCCCAGTTACTAAATTGGCAATCTCTTAATTCAGACTCTGTCTAAAAGCTAAACTTGTAATTTTTCAAATTTTGAATCAGTTGATCTTTGATACTGTTAGAAAGGACTTCTTGTTTGTGGGCTTAATTGATAATCTTTCACTTTTTGTAAAATCTCTTTTTCAGTCTTAAAATTTTCCAGCAATTTTTTTTAAAGATTTTATTTATTTATTTATTTGACAGAGAGAGAGAGAGAGAGAGAGAAAGATATCACAAATAGGCAGAGGCAGGCAGAGAGAGAGGAGGAAACAGACTCCCTGCTGAGCAGAGAGCCCCATGTGAGCCTCAATCCCAGGACCCTGAGATCATGATCTGAGCCGAAGGCAGAGGCTTTAACCCACTGAGCCACCCATGCACCCTCCAGCAATTTTAACTATGATAATATCCTACAATCTCCATCCAAAAGCATTTTCTTTTTTGTGTATGAATTAAGTTTTTTTATAGTTAGACAAAGTTACAAATTCAGTTCCTATTAAAAGTTGACTAAGGGCGCCTGGGTGGCTCGGTTGGTTGGGCGACTGCCTTTGGCTCAGGTCATGATCCCGGGTCATGATCCCGATCGAGTCCCACATCGGGCTCCCTGCTAGGCAGGAAGCCTGCTTCTCCCTCTCTCACTCCCCCTGCTTGTGTTCCCTCTCTGGCTGTGTTTCTCTCTGTCAAATAAATAAAATATTTTAAAAAAAAGAAAAGACTAAAATTTTTCCGTTGACAATAATTCGAATTTCAGGTAACTAATTACGAGTTATATGCTCTTCTGACTGAACCAGCCAGGTGTCCCTCAGTTTCATTCTTTTTTGACTGTCAGCAGGAAACCTTCAATTCACTCTTAATTTGCTAAAAAGGTCTCTTACTATTGTCTGTTATTTTGAAAAGTTTTTTTTATATCGAACAGCTCTGTTTTCTTTTGCTGTAGCAAATTACAGTTGTTTGTCATGAAATTTATGACATATCTTTTTTCTAGTTTCTTTCTCTGCTGTTTTGGTTATAGTGCTAGCTTTTGAGTTTGCATCAGCATTGTGCCTTTATCTTAAAATTTATTTGTAAAAATATTAATATTTTATGGTTCACATCATCACTGTAACTTGTGCTATCTGCATAAAATATTTTTGAATATAATACACTGATGTATAGAATAAAATTTGAACTGAATCATTTTGTTGATACTAAAATCAGTGGTCAGCGGTATGTCTGTGTAATATTAGAAACTATGCACTTGCCAACATTTCCCACTACAAGACAGTGAAAAATATCCTAGATGATGCAACAGTTAAAATGAAATGTAATCTTAACAAGTAGTGTTTAATGGGGAAATGCTTACTGTGCATAAGTTTAAATAAATTAACATAAACTAAAATACTTAGGTTGAGTGACCATAGTGCATTAGTTTTTAGGAGTCCTATGCAGCCGGTTTGGACAGCAGAGGTCTTACCATTTTCTTAATTTTGGCAGAAATTGACAATGAAGGTGTGATTGAACCAGATACTGATGCCCCTCAAGAAATGGGAGATGAAAATGTAGAGGTAAGTTCAGTGACTTATTTTCTTCTTGTTGTAAGGAATGTGAAGGTCCCACCTATTGCAGTGATTGTATGACATTATTCTGCCAGGTAAAGAACATACTAAATCTTTCTCTGACCTACGGTATTTTAAGTAGTAAAATAAAATGTTTGTGAAAGTTTTCATTATTTTTAATTATACTCTAACAATTTCTGAAATCTTTGTTATTTTCTGTTTACCTGCTTTTTCAGTTTGCGTCTGTTTTAACTACTCTTTAGGCTACGGAGTTCAGCTAACATTTGTATTTAGAAATGAGATTGCATATTAACGGAATATCTAATATCCCATTGTTTTCCAAAATGTTTTTGTCACAGTGGGCACAGTTTTGCCATCAAGGTAGTGAGAATTGGTTCTTTGGAGGGGGCTTGCAAAAAACCTTAGGTATTACAGTGGTTAATGAGTCTCCAAAGGGTCATGACATATATGCAGTATATCTGTGTGGTATTGAAATGGAATGTGGGAGTATTAAAAAGTGCTTGAGAAGCACTGAAATAATGTAATAATGGTTTAGAAACTTGGTCCATGTCCTCACCAACACTTGATGCTATCAGATTTCATCTTTACCAGGCTTATTGTGTGAAATGGTATGCCTTTGTGGCTTTTAATTTGCGTTTTCCAATTTCTAATATAGTTGAGCATATTCTAATGCTTATTTGTCATTCACAGGTATTTGTGAAGTCCTGTTGTAACTTTTCCCATTTTTCTTCTGGGTTGTCTTTTTTTCTTCCTGATTGATAGTTCATTTTATGTTCTGTAGGCTAACAATTTGTCGTCTATATGTGCTGCACATATTTTCTGCTTGTTTGTGGCTTGTCTTCACTTTATGTTTTCTTAATAAACAAGACCTTTTGGTGCAGTTAAATAGATTATTCTTTTATATATTGCACTTTCTTAGCTCAGGGTTATAATTGCTGTAATAAATCATTTTTTCCTTCTGAAAAGGAAATTTTGTGTGTTAACCTTTCACCTTTAATCTACCGGGCAGCACTATTAGAGAATTCCTATCCTCATCAGTGCCAAAGTACACTGTTTCCATATATGTGTGGGTCAATTCTCGTGTTGATTCTCCTTGTCTAATTTTTTTCCATGTACTAATGACACATTGCCTTACTTGGTTTTATATCACTTGGCTTGTTATCTGGTAGGGGGGACCCCTAACAATTTAGTATTTTGGCTGTTTTGTTGGCCTTTTTCCATATAAATTTTAGAATATTATCAACCCCCCCCCGCCCTCCCCCCAATCTAAAATCAAGTTAGGGAGAAGATGCAGCTTTTGATTACCCATGAATGTGTGTCTAGTTTTTAGGTGTTTGCTGATGTTTTTAGATTTTTTTTTTTTTTTAAAGATTTTCTTTATGTGACAGAAACACAGCTAGAGAGGGAACACAAACAGAGGGAGTGAGAGAGGGAGAAGCAGGCTTCCCACCCAGCAGGGAGCCCGATGCAGGCTCCATCCTGAGGTGAAGGCAGATGCCTAATGACTGAGCCACCCAGGCGCTCCTGTTTTCAGATAATTTATTAGCATTTTCTCCATAAATATCATGTGCATCTTTAAGAAATATAGATACTTTTGCCACTGTTTATTATGAAAGGAGTTTTTAAAAATCAGGTATTCTATCAATGTTCTATCACTTGACATGTCTAGGTTTATAACATTGTATTTGTGCTACTTGGGAGATATTGGGCATTTTAAATTCTAGGGTTAACTTTCTTTAGTTCTGGAACATTTTCATCTAGTATCTTTCAAATATTGCCTCTTCCCCATTTTATCTACTGTCATTTTGGAGTCCTAGTTAGATATATGTTAGATTTTTTTCCCACTATTAAATACTATTTCTTTATCATTGCTGAATGAATTATGTATGCTTTTAGTCATTTGAATTTGAATGCTTATGTTTTTCATCTTTATGTTTTGCTTTGATTCATTTTAAAGTATACTTGGTTATTTACTAGTCTCTTTTTTCTTACTCATTTTCAGAACTTCCCTTTAGTCTCTTAAACACATTATAAACTTTTTCAAACTCTTCCTGGTTTTATTCTTTATTTTTCCTGACTCTAGCTCATTGAGGAGGTACCTTGTTTAACTGTGGATAGTGTGTGTGTATTTTGACTGCACGCACGCACACGTGTATTTTGTGTTGGAATTTTGACTGTGAGTTCTTTGACATTTCACCTGGAAAAGTTTTTGAGGCCTGGGTAGAAGGTGTATTCCTCCAAAGAGGAAAGTGTTTGCTACCATCAGACTCTTGAGTTGGAGCTCCCAATTCAAGGACCACTGGAAATCCTCAGCATGGCTTTTTTTGTTTGTGTAGCTATACAAGTAATGGGAATTCCACTGGAAAGCCTGGCTTATCAGTATGAGTTTACAGGGGAAATTTTTTTTTCTTATTCCTCCTTGCCTATACTTTTCTTTGGGACAGGTTTATTTTTGGTTTGCTATTCTTGCAGGTATAGGCATTGGGGATTCTAGATTTATATGAGGGTGCCGATCAGACAACATGCCTTCTCTTCACTTGAATCTTTCATGTGTCCTCCACATTTGAAAACAATTACAAGGTCACCAGGTTTGACACCTGCTTAAAGGGTGAATGCAGATGGAGCATTCAGCTCCCATACTGAATTTCAAGTTTTCATTTAATCTTGTTCTTTGAGGATTTTCACATTATTAGGTCAGAGATGGCTCTTAGACTTACTCAGGGCATCATGTTTAACTAAATGCCACAAATTGAAGTTGTCTCCCTCCTCCCCCAACTTGGCTTTTTTAGGATGTCTTACTGTCTGGTAAATTGTGTCTTTGTTTTCTTCTTTTTCTTTTAAAAATATTTTTAAACTTGTAGAAATTTTTGTTAGAATTACTTCAGATTTATTAAGTAGCCTGGGGTTAGGTTAAAGTATTCAAAAAAATATTTCTGTGAACATAGTATACATCCTGTGTTCTTTAGTAGAATTTTACTTTTTTTCCCCCTTTGAAAGTCTTACATGTTCTTAGAATGGTATCTTATTCTGTCCTATTTTGTAACTGATTTTTGCTAATGTGGAGGAACTCTTGGCTTTTTATGTTCTGTGTTTCTAAGGACTTTATTGAATTGTTTTAGTAGCTCTAACAACCTGTCACATCTTGAGTTTTCTGGATAAATGTGAAGACAGTTTGGTGTTTGCTTTCAGTTCTTAAACCTGTCAAATCATTTTCTTAATAAATTAGCCAGCACCAGTAATATTTTACACAGTGGTTGGTGATGGAGTAGATCTTTTTGTTTTTATTAAAGAAACTACTTCCTAACTTTCCATTTAGGTGGGATGTGATGTTTGCTGTAAGTTTTTATTACTAATGATCTTTGTACTGTCAGCATCTTGTACAGTGTTCTGTACATTATAGGTACTCAGTAAATGTTTGTTGGAACAAAACAATGAGACATTTTACTTAAAATTGAAGTCTAACAGGAAATAGCTTTAGTTACATCTTTATGAGGAGATTGAATTTTAGTATTTGTGAAAAACTAGAAAGGAGTTGGTGGGACAAGGGCAGGAACGTCCTGCTTAGGTTGGTTGGGATGGAGGGTAGCAAAACTAATGTCTAAAGTAGAGGGTAGGGAGTGAGATTTATTGTTTAAATGAAAGATTAAAACTCATCCTGTGTAATTTCTTCCTAATCACTTGTCATAGTTATCCTTGCTGCTTGGACACTAGGAAAGAATGAATGAAAATGGGGGTCGTGTCTACCCCATTCCTAAGAAAGCCCAAGCTGCCTCCTTCTCTCTGCTTTCTCTTTTACTTCTAAGTTGACCTACCATTTCCCCCTAGATAACCGAGGAAATGATGGATCAGGCAAATGATAAAAAAGTGGCTGCCATTGATGCCCTAAATGATGGTGAGTGATTTTTTTTTTCCTCTTTGCTGTATTTCTGTGGTAGTCTGAATAGTCTCTTTTTCCCTGCAGTAACTGTTAAATAGTGGGAAAGTGGAAGGGAACTCAAATTTATTGAATATCTTATACTGAAGAAGAAATTGTGCTATTCTTTACCCTCTCATTCCCCCTTTGATAAAGAGACTGAAATCACGCAGGAATCAATTACCTTGCCTTAGGGTACGGACACATCATGATATGAGTGCAAGATTTCTTTCCTGACTAATCCTGGTGGTTGTCCCCTGAGGAGAGGCTTTAAAATGAAGTTGAATATTTTTCAAAGAAAGTAGTAGTATTAGAACAGTGGCTCTTAACTTTTTATATAGCAATACCCTTGAAAAATGATATCCATTGGCATAATGTTCTCGTTCTAATCTTTACATGTTAGATCCTTTTCAAAAAGTCCTTTCAGAGTGGGAGAATGCTGGTAATATAGTAAGCATAATATTTCATCAGTTACAATTTTTAAGAACAAATCCTTTCTTAGCTTGGGTAGTATGCAGACCCCTTCATAGCTTTGTGGTAGTGTGTCAGTGACATTGTGGGAGAGCTGCTGCTGTTTAATGCTGATGTGCATTTGGATTTCATCTGTAGTCTTAGAAGATGACTAAAGTTTTAGAAAGTTAAGGATTGATTGCTTTTCCAAGTTGACAAATAATACTTGCTTTCTTTTTTTATAATCTTACCATCTTCTTGGTTTAGGTCATGATCACATGTTTATGCCATTGTATTAGCCTTAATAGTTTGCCTACCTGAAATGTCGTTTTCCTTTTTTGCTTTCTGTTCACGCTCTCTAGACTGTTCTTTCTTAGAACCGTTTTTTTTATTTTCACACATTTCTGTGCTTGTAACCTCTGACTAGCTTTTTGCATACCTTTTGAAGATCTTGATCATAGCATTAGACCTGCTAGAGTCTGATCCCATGTATTGCCTTCCCAGCCTTGTTCTCTTCTTTTTGAATATTAACCTTCCATCACAGCCAGACCTCGCTGTCCTAGAATTTTTCTATAACTTGTGCTCTGCTGCTTCTTTCTAAAGCTCTTCTTCACCTATTTCAACTTTTAATTCATACCCATCAATTGATCCCAGCTACTTCTGTTCCTGGCCATTCCTTTCCCACACTAATCTTTTAATTTTACTACCACCTAAGATTTCTATTTATCCAACATTTATTTTGTGCCTTCTACTTACCTGACAGTTTTGTTATGTTTTAATGTGCATTATTTCATTAAAACCTCATACTTCTCCCTTTTGACAGGTTAATGAATAATTTGAGGGATCAGAGGGTTTTGACTTGTGCAGGCTCTTACTATGCCATAATATCAACTAATTGTTTTTGTCACTTATTTTCACATATTGTCTTATATTTTTTAAAATTTGTTTTATTTATTGCTTAGCAATTTTTAATGAAAATGAAGCTGTTGTCACCATCTAAAAAGTCATGTTTCTTGTTTTTCTACATTTCTTTCTAAGCCATGTTCATGCATAAATTTAACCTCATTCTTATTTTATTTTATTAAAGATTAACTTACCTGAGAGAGAGACAGCATGAATGGGAGGGAGGGAGGGGCAGTAGGAGAGGGAGAGAGAATCTCAAGTGTACTCCACACTGAGCGTGGAGCCTGACTCTGGCCTTGATCCCAGGACCCTGAGATCATGAGCTGAGCCAAAAGCAAGGGTTGGACATTTAATTGACTGAGCTACCCAGGTGTCCCTAACCTAGTTCTAATTTTAGAATAAGTGCAGTTTAATAGTAAAAACATTAGTATTATAAGCCAGGGATTGTAGATTCAGGCCTTACCTTGGGTTGGAGGCGCAGAAATATAATTAAATACTGAACTTAGGAAGCCAGAGTGCCTAGGTTTGAATCCCAGGTCTGGGTATCCTTAGAGAAGTTATTCTTTGTTTCTGTTTTTTTTCTTTTTTCAAAGAATTCTTTTAAAAGATTTTTTTATTATTTGAGAGCTTGTGTGTGTGAGCAAAAGGAGGGACAGAGAGAGAGGAAGAGAAAGAATCTCAAGCACACTCCATGTTGAGTGTGGAGGTTGATCTCATGACCCTGAGATCGTGAGCTGAGCCAAACCCGAGTTGGACACTTAACTGACTGAGCCACCCAGGTGCCCGTTTGCTGCTTTGTAAGATAAGGATAATGGTACCTACCTAGTATGTTGAGTCATGAGGGATAAATGAATAAATAATGTGTAATGTGCCTAGAATAGTATCTGGCACCATTGTTATTATTAAGGTCCTGGTATTACTAAAGTGTCAGTAGTCATAATATAAGTAAGACCTTAGTAAGTCTTTTTGGCAGTCATGTTATTAGTAACATTATTAAGCTTCTTCACTTTAGTATATTTATTTACAACTTACGTGTTCTAGGCAGTGTTTTAGATGCTGGGGATGTACAGTGAGAAAAATAAAACAGACCCCAACTTCTTTACCTCATGGACCTCATATGTTACTGGGAAACAAAACATTTATAATTTAATATTAGGTGGTGATAAGTGCAATGAAGAAAACAGCTGAGTAAAAGAATAGTCAGTGATGGAAGCTGTATTTCGGAAAGGGTGGTCAGAAAAGCATATGATGAAGTGACGTGAGCAAGCCATGTGAGGAAAAGCCTTTGAGACAGAGGGAAGAACAAGTACAGAGGCTAACTGGGGGAGCATATGGGATGAGTACATATTCAGGGAATAGCAGAAAGGCCTTGAAGCTGGAGTGTGGTGAGTGAAGGCGTAAGAATGGTAGAATTGAGGTCAAAGACAGAGTGGAAGATATGTGGTGGGAAGGTGGTGAGGAGGATAGATCACTAAAGATCTGTAGTAGATCTACAAGATCACTTGTAGACCTACTAAGGACTTAAAGTTTTGTCCTTAAAGATGATGGGAAGCCACTGAGGTGGTGGTGTTGTGAGGTGTTTCTTGTTTTTGTTCAGGAGAGTTTCATTATGAGATGCATTTGCTTTTGAAAGGGATTATTTTTTTCTATTTTATGTAGATCAGGTTCTAAGGGCAAATGAGAGTATGTTCATTATAGAAGAAGGCAAAACAAGTTGATGTGCCAAAGACACACTTAAGAAAATGCCTGCGAGCTCTTTTTGGCGGTGGTGGCAGCAGATAGTGCAGACACCGTCAAGATTAAGGCTCCAGACCCTCGATGCAAGGAGGAGGAAGAGCTGCTTAAACAGCTGGAAGACCTGAAGGTGGAGCTTTCCCAGCTGTGCATTGCCAAAGTGACAGGTGGCGCGGCTTCCAAGCTCTCCAAGATCCAAGTTGTTCGCAAATCCAATGCCCGTGTTCTTATAGTCATCAACCAGATGCAGAAAGAGAACCTCAGGAACTTCTACAAGGGTAAGAAGTACAAGCACCTGGATCTGCGGCCCAAGAAGACTAGGTGCCATGCGCTGCCAGCTGAATAAGCACGAGGAGAACCTGAAGACCAAGAAGCAGCAGCAGAAGGAGCAGCTGTACCCACTATGGAAGTACGCGGTCAAAGCCTGAGCACTGGTGTCAATAAAACAGACAAAACAGGAAAAAAAAAAAAAAAAGAAAATGCCTGAGAGGAAAAATCGGGGATCAGGGAGAGCCAGAGGAGTCTGGAAGTCATTTAGACAGTCATGTACGTCTTTACCCCTGTTTAGGAGAAGTTTTCAATTAGTGATGTGTTTCTAAAAAGTGATGACAAGCCAAAGTGGTCCATTTGAGAGGGTTTAACATGTCTCACAGTAATGGACCAGTCTTGGTATCCTTGCTGTACTTAGTCATAAGCTGGGAGCAGCTTATGAAGTGTAGCCTTGGGCATAGAACATGGGGTTCTCTATCAGTTAGGTGTTCCCCCCCAGGAGAGCGAAGGTGCATTTTGATGATCCTACAGAAGGAATGCAAGAAATTGAGTTCAGATGGCTAATAATGATGGCCTGGCTTAGGGCAAAGATTCTGAGGTTTTCTGTTACAGTGCTTTCACTGTCTTGATTTTTTTTTTTTTTTAAGATTTTATTTATTTGACAGAGAGAAACAGCCAGAGAGGAAACACAAGCAGCGGGAGGGAGAGAGGGAGAAGCGGGGCTCGATCCTGGAACTCCGGGATGGTGACCTGAGCTGAAGGCAGAGGCTTAACCACTGAGCCACCCAGGTGTCCCTACTATCTTGATTTTTTAACAGAGCTTTTAAGCCCGAAGAAAGGCGTAAGAGTTTCATTGATAATGTAGTTAGGTCCAAACAATTTAATAAGTATGTTATACAAGTTAGTGATTGGAAAATAATATACATAAATTGAAAGAATATATTTGATCTTATTCTTAAATAACCATATTTATTTTCTAATAAGATGTGTACATATGTCGGACACTTAAACAGTTTCTCAAAATCTTGGTGTCATATTGGACACTGCTGCCCTCATTTCCTGTTGTTCCACATCTATTTTTCTGCAGTTGTTACTTTTTTTTTTTTTGTAACAACCAGTAAAAACAATTTTTCAAAGATACCATCAAAAGGAATGTAGTGATGCAATGTTGAAGCTGTGAACTGTATCAACTGAGTAGTTCATGCAGTGCTAACAAACTGTCCTGTGCTTTGGTTGCGGTGTGGAAACTTCAGGACTAGGGTGAAGGGTGGTTAGAGTCTTCTTTTTTTTTTTAAATACAGACTTAATTATTTTAGTTGGGGGCTTGAGAGGAAGAGAGAGAGAGAATCTCAAGCAGATTCCCTGCTGAGCATAGAGCCCAGCCTGGGGTTGGGGCTCAACCTCACCATCCTGAGATCATGACCTGATGTGAAATCAAGAGTCTTGGATGCTTAACTGAGCCACAGAGGCGCCCCAGGAGTGATTAGATTCTAGGTGTATTTTGAAAGTAGAGCTAAACGGATTTTTAAGTTTTAGATTGGGGAGTTGAAAATGACTTCTAGGATTTGGGTGTTGAGGTGGATCAGGAGTTTGCCAAATTACAGCCTCCTGCTTTTGTAAAAGTGTAATGGAACATAGCTACAGCCATTTGTTTATGTGTTGTCTGGCTGCTTCCCCACTACAGTAGTAGAGTTGAATGGTTATGATTGTTACGGTGTACAAAGCCTGAAATAATTCTTATGTGGCCCTTTCCAGAAAAGTTCAACCTCTAAACTAGATTGAATGGAAGAACCATTGATTCAGTTGTTAATATAAGGATGAGAAATAGATTTTAGAGATGGGGTTGGAATTAAGAGTTCAGTTTTTAATATAGGTGTGAACTGCTTATTAGACAGTCAAGTGTAATAATTTGTAACAGGCATCTGTAGTAGTTTAATAAGACTCAGCGTTCTGCATTTTTTTAGGAGTTCTCTTATGGTCCTTTACAGATTTACTAGCTGGGTAAATGTATTTTCCAAAGTGAACTGTGACATTTACTTTAAAATTCTGTGTTTGTCTTGCCTCCTCCCCCACGTTTCCTGTGTCCAGGAATAAGACTTCATACAAAGAACTATTCTAATTGTATAGTATGTATGTTTTATTTGTTCAATGACTTCATTGAAGACACTAACACACAATGAAGCTAACCATGAGAATAAGATACAATAAATTAATTTAAAATGCGGGTTCCAGGCTTTTCATGAATTCTAGTTTTCTTGAGTTTTATACCGTTCCTGTAAATTCAAGTAGTAATTTCTAAAATCAACCCTATAAATTTAGTATGAGTGTTTTTCCCTGTATAAGTTTAATTTTATCCTTTTAACTTAATGGATAAAAGAGAATTAATGGAATAAAGTTAATTTATCCTTTTATTTTTTCTTAACTCTAAAAAATCATGAGTCCTACTAAGAATATGGTATTCTGTTAGGGAATTATGTATCCAAATATTGTCTCTATCTTGAGTGATTTACTGTATAAGGTGGTAAGACTTGCTTTAAAGAGCTGTTTTTGTTTTTGCTGTTGTGTTCTTTTTAAGATTTTATTTATTTAGAGAGTGAACGGGGGCGGTGAGGGGGAGGGAAGCGGCTGAGGGGAGAGGGGGAGAGAGAATCCCAAATAGACTCTGAGCTGTGTGTGGAACCTGACAAAAGGCTCAATCTCACAACCTTGAGATCATGACCTGAGCTGAAATCAAGAGTCAAACTTAACCACCTGAGCCAACCAGGTGTCCCTGAAGAGCCGTTTTTGTACATTAATTTATAAATTAAGCTTTTTTTTTAATTGGGCTAAAAGAAGAATGTGGGATAAGGGATCAACAATTTCTGTTAATATTTTTTACTCTTTATTTCTCACCTTGTTTTACTTTAGGTGAACTACAGAAAGCCATTGACTTGTTCACAGATGCCATCAAACTGAATCCTCGCTTGGCCATTCTGTATGCCAAGAGAGCCAGGTGAGAGCTATAAACAAAAAAAGAATACCCTAGTGAAGAATTTCTGCTCATTTATTTAAATAGAATTGCTTCTTTGGTGATCCCAAAGGTGTTATTGTTTGAAATTAATACTTTTTAATATCACGCTTATTTTTTTAGTGTCTTTGTCAAGTTACAGAAGCCAAATGCTGCTATTCGAGACTGTGACAGAGCTATTGAAATAAATCCCGATTCAGCTCAACCTTATAAGTGGAGAGGGAAAGCACACAGGTAAACAGTGGAATTTTATTATTTTCAGAACTTTATAAATTTTAAATCTAATGTTTTAATATGCTTTGAAAAAAATGAAATTGCTTAAGGATTTAATTTCAAAGTAATATTTGCTTAATATGAAGAATTGAGAGACTATACGGAACAAATAAGAAAATTAAAATACTTTTTTTTCTTACAAAGAAAACCACTATTTAACAATTTTTGACCACACATCCAAATTTAAGGTAAGGATCAAAATTGTTTCTAAAAAACATAGCCCTACACATTTTCTCTTAGTTTTAGATTTTCTTTGTGTAATTTAATATTAAGTAACTATGTTATAGAAGAAGGAATTCTTTTTTTCTTTTTTTTTTTTTTTTTAATTTTATTTATTTGACAGAGAGAAACATAGCCAGAGAGGGAACACAAGCAGGGAGAAGCAGGTTTCCCACCGAGCGGCGCACCCGATGTGGGGCTCGATCCCGGGTCTCCAGGATCATGACCTGAGCCGCTCAACCAACTGAGCCACCCAGGTGCCCCAAGCTCCCAAGTTTTTATAGAGTGGAACATAATAATTGAATTGGTTTGTGAAAATGTATAGTTCAAATATTTAACTTTAAACCTGTTCCATAATTCCTTTTTTTAATAAGGAAGAAAGTCACAACCACATTAGTGGATATGTATAAAAGGCCCCTAAAATGAGTTTAATTTGTTTCAGACTTCTGGGCCATTGGGAAGAAGCAGCCCATGATCTTGCTCTTGCTTGTAAACTGGATTATGATGAAGATGCCAGTGCAATGCTGAAAGAAGTTCAACCAAGGGTATGTTCCAGTCGAGAAAGGGAATGTCATTACTGTGGTGCTCTGTGGCTCTAGTGCTTAGCCCCTGGCAGTAATTTACCTGCAAACCAGATACAAAGAAAGAAATGTTTGGGTATTTCCATCTGTAATTACTGATGTTTGTGCTCAACTCAGGAAATGTCAATAGGTTGTCATGCTTTTATTTCTCATACTGCATTACAGCAAGCTCTGTTACTTTGTTGTTCACAAGCCTACAGAAGAGTTATAACAAGAAAATCAGAAGTGGAAAAGGGGTTATCAGTCAAGTTTACAGCAGGGAAAAAAATAGAAAACCTATGAAACATGACCCAAGGTTGTGTCTGGTCTGTCCTTGTTCATCATAGGTGTGTACAGCCACTGTGTAAAGCACGAGGGCCTTGTGGGAATTAGCATTTCATCCTTTAAAAATGATAATATTGACTCCAAAAGCTAGGATACTCTGTTTTAAGGTAATTATTAAAATAATTTTAATGCATTTACATGGTAAATTCTTCAGCTTTGTGGGACATAACACTACCAAGAATTTACTCCCAAAGTTTACAAGGTAGTGGAAATCTTAATGAATTTAACATACCTATTGTCAGAGACTATTTGACTTTTTTCCCTCTCATAAAAGGGCTAACTCCAGCAAGATTATGAGAGATAGTCTAGAACTTGAGATTCTTAAAAAATAATGATAAACAAGCTGAAGTAATAACTGAGTATGACTCTCTTACACTTACTTTATTTTCTGAATAGTAGATTCTAAATATTTGGCCCAGGCTTTGTGCTGGTTCCTGGTACATACCTTATCTCCTAATCTTTATAGCATTCTGTAAGATGTAAGTGTTTCTCTTCCCTGGCCCCCCTCATTTTATGAATGAGAAAACTTCAGGGTAGTTAGACTGTGGCAAATAACTGGTGTGTGTATTTCCAATCTCTACCTTCCCTTGGCCAGTATCGGGCAAGAATTTTGCAATTTGAAAATTTGTCATCCTTGCAGTACTTTTGATATTTTAACACTTCTAACCTCACATCTCAGCCTCTTGCCTTTATTTCACAGTGGACTTGTTGAAGTGTGAGTTATTTAAGATCTTTTTCTGTAAGGTAAACCTGTCATTATTCAGAACTGTTTGTTGAATTTAACACCTCTCCACAAAGAAAAAAAAAATGATTCTTTAACAAAACTGGTGATTTGGGTTGCCCTTATTCAGCTTTTAAAAAAAGAAAACATTTTTTTCTGTGTTTTCTTTTTTCTCCTAGGCCCAGAAAATTGCTGAACATCGGAGAAAGTATGAGCGAAAACGTGAAGAGCGAGAGATCAAAGAAAGAATAGAAAGGGTTAAGAAGGCTCGCGAAGAACATGAGAGAGCCCAGAGGGTAAAGTTTCTGTAGCTAAACCATTAAAGGACACTAAAGTAGATTAGAGTTTTGAGGATATTCTAATTCCTGGCTCTGATTTAATGTTGGCTTGAGTTCTGTAGGGTAATACTAAAAGAATTTTCCTTTCCTTCGTTATCTTTTGTTCTTAAATTCCTAAGTGAGCTTATATATCACCAGTTTATAATCTGTTCTTGTTTGTGCCCTCATAAAATTGGAAAATTTTTTTGGTCAGGTAATTAAAACTTATCAGTATTATTTGTTTTCTTGTGGATGCTTACCCTAATTTGTTGAGTTTTAGGATTCCTCCTGCTCTAATAGTGGATTTTTAGCTTTTTTTTTTTTTTAATTGTTACTAAAATTTTTTTTTTCCAGTGTTTCAAGATTCATTCCCCATTCCCCACACCCAGTGCTCCACGCTTTAGGTGTCCCCAGTACCCACCACCAGGCTCTCCCATCCCTCCACCCCCCTCCCTCCAAGTCCCTCAGTTTGTTTCTGTGTTCAAAGTCTCTGTTGTTTCGTTTCCCTCCCTAGATTACCCTAGTT
>PITA01025318.1:7079-24716 GCA_004023965.1 Spilogale gracilis
TACTTTTTCTTTTTCTCCCCAAGAATAGGATTATATGCATTGTGATTTTGATTTTCAGTGAGCAACATATACTCAAACATCTTTCCGTATAAATAAATATTATTGAAAAAAACCATTCACATCAGTTGATATATCAAAAATCTGATCCACTCCTCTCTCCCCACCCAGTGCAAACACTGATCTTCCTCTTTGGGGCTGAGTGTTGTGTAAAAATGGTCAGCTCCATACATGCTGATATGGCTTCTTTGTCCTTTTCCCAAATTGTTCCCCAGGTCTCCTGGAGGCCCCCTGGAGAAGACGCTGGGGGGACAGGTGACCAGTAGGAGCCCAAGGGGTCTGTTGTCACCGGCCCAGAGCTGGAGCTCCATGGGGGCCACCACTGATCCACCTTGGCTTGGGGCAGAGGTTTCTAGGTGGCGCGTGCTGTTGTTGGTTTTTGGTAAACCTCATCAAGTTCATGTATGATTACCAGTGTATGGATTTAAAGTAGTGTCTTCACAAAGCTTTCTCAACACACAGGTATAAATGAACCCTCCTTTAGAGTTGTAATGAAAATGGAGCCCCAGGGAGAAGGAAAAGGCATTGGTGGGAGATGTGCCCAGCAGCACCATCTGTGGGTAGAGTGTTTCCCAGATGAGTTTGAAATATCGGGTATCGGGCAGTATGAGGGGATGGGCCTAGCTGAGCTGTGCTGCCTGGCTACTTTAAGCTTGATTTGAATGCCTCACTGGGCAGTGATTGAGGTCAGCAATAGACTCAGAAGGACCCGAGGTGCATCTGTTCTAGGATGGGTTGATGTGACAAAGGGGCTGTGGGCACTCCATCGCTGCAGACGTGGGAGCATTGGCCCAATGACAACACCTTGGGATGCTTCTCATCTCTGCGGTCTTTTATGATTTGGAACTCCAGGTCCGAAAAGCCCCTGGCTGGGTGCTGTCCACTTCTGAACAGATGAGCTGGCTTGCACAAGCTGCTCCTGAATGAGGCTTCAGAACTCAGCCTGAGCAGCGGGGCTGAACCTCCACCCCAGCAGCACACAGAGCTCCCAGAAGAGGGAGTTGGCTGCTGGACCGCTTCCCTTCTAAAAACGCGGCTTTAGAGCTAGGTAGCTGTGGATGACTGAGACAGACTCACACAACAGCCTCCAAGCTGAAGCACATTATGTACCTAACCTCACTTCTCCCTGTACTCAGAGGGGCCCAGAGGCCCAGAGTGGGGATGACCTGCCCAGGGACACACAGCCAGATCAGAACTTAGGTCTCTTGATGCTGGCCTGGGCCCTTCTCTGTACTAGCCACCTTTGTTAGCACCTGGCAGCTTTCAGGAAGTATCCCCTTGTTAGTTCAAAGCAGAAGAAAGGAGATGCAGGACAAGGGGGTGCAGTCAGAGGACAGAGCAGGCTACGGGTCTCACCTGGCCCTCTGGGCAGAGGTGACCCATGAGGGGCTTGGCTGGGGCATCCTTCCACCCACATGGGGAGCACACCAACAGTCCTCCTTCTGTCCCTGCCTCCTCATTTCTCAGATGGGATAAACTGTTTGGCCTTTGGACAAGATTATTTTTGCATGAAACAGGATTGTTATCACTTAATTGAAAATAATTATCCAATGCAAATTGAGTTCAGTTTGTCTAGTTGGAAATAAAGAAGTGAATATTTTGGGCAGTTTCACTGCTGCAAAGCAAGTATTTTAAGTAAATGAAAGTAATGAGAATAGACTTCTTTCTCTGCGGGAAGCCCTGGGAAGTCAGCAGGGTCTTTCTTGAGTAGGCCCCATGGATCGGAAGTCTAGTTCAACCCCCTGTCCAAATTAGGATTTGTCCTAAGGGGTCTGTAATGGAAGAGATGTTTTCACAGAGCCAGAGGCCACAGGGGCACTAAGGATGGCAGGGATGCGTGTCATGCTGCCCAGTAGTTCAGCCCCCCCAGGGACTCATCCTGACAGACACAGGCCCTGGTCTCCTTGGGAGACAAGGAGAAAGAAGAAGTCAGAGGAAAGGAGAGGGAGCCACGGATGTGAGTCGAATGTAGGAGGTCACTTCCTGCCCTTCTCCTCTTCCTGTGCTCTCCATCCCAGGCCCGGCACCTTGTACCCCAACACCCGTCAGGTACTCTGAGTCACAGTCAGTTCCACCTAGGTGACCATCAATGCCCCCTGATTTCCAAACTACTTCTTGGTTTTGTTTACTTCTTTCTATCGCCTCTGTTATCAGATCCCTACTCCTGCAGCAATGATTCCTAACGAGCAACCACAGCATCTCAGGGGCCTACATCCGTCACATGGCCTTGCAGCTCTACTGACCTCGGCTGGGCTCACTGGTGGGGCTGCAGCAGTTGGGGTGGCTCTGCTCCACAGGTCTCCTTCCTCAGGATCAGCAGTCTAGCTGGACATGTTCTTCTCCTGCTGATGGCAGATGCACAAGACAGCAAGGGGAACATGTGAGGCCTTTTAAGGTCAAGGCTCAGAACAAGCATTTACTCACTTCTGTCCCATTCCACTGACCAAAGTAAGTCACAAGACCAAGTGCAAAGTTCTCCATAGAGTAGTTTGCTCCTTCGAACATGAAAACCTGACCATGTCACTCTTCAGCTTCATATCCCCCGAATCTTTCCTTTGCCTGATGGTCTTATTCCTCTTTTTTGAGTTTTCAGAGTAACTGACATTCACTCGTAAAAGTGCTGCATTTAACAATATCTTAAGGGTCCTATGAAACATGTCCCCCATACAACTATTATCATGGCCCCTGATAACTGAGTTGCCCTGGTTCTCCTCCCTTCTTGGGGCAGTGTTGGCTGTTCATACTTGGATATGGCAGCGCATGGGAGATCTATGACCTGCAAAGACCTACACACCCTGGCAGAGCACAAAGCAAATTCTCAGAGGCCTTTGTATGTTGTTACAAGGGAAGGTCACAGCATAGCACCAGGCTCATGGGAGGAACTGTTTTCTCTCCCCAAAACGCAACCATGCAAATTCACCAAGTTGTAGACTTGTCCTCAATAAACAATGTATGCTTTTTTTTTTTCATAGCAAGACTTTCTCAATGAAGAAAGTTCCTTAAATCTTGGGTAGACTGGGAATTAAGTTTATCACCAGTAAGTTCCTTAAATCTTGGGTAGACTGGGAATTAAGTTTATCACCAGCTAAGAGATTTGAGATTGTTCATCTCTCCTCTGCTTCTGGGAACACAGACTGATGGTACCTAAGAATCTCTGAACGGTACCCTAGAGTAAAATTACGAATAGAGTGGGCAAAAGCTAGTAATGAAAAAAAATACAGTGCTATAGTAAAGAAAGGACATTAGCTCAATATAATAACAGATGATTGGCTAAGTAAATTATATATGTTCTCTTAATGGAGCTGATTCCACTCATAAAATAATAGTTTGGGGACTTTATAGTGGGATTAAAAAAAGTCTTAGAGTATAACAGTAAGTTTAAAAAAAAAACATAATGCAAAATTGTGTGAGCAGTCCACTATGTAACATGTAGATAAGATAGATGGGCACACGGAGCACCTAAGTGGCTCAGTCAATTAAGTGTCTGCTCTTGATATTGGCTCAGGTCATGATCTCAAGGTCATGTGGGGTTCTGTCCTCAGGGGGTAGACTGCTTGACATTATCTCTCTCCCTCTGATATCCCCCACTCCCACACATTCTTTCCTTCCCTAAAATAAATAAATAAAACAACCAAAAATAGATAGATGGACACACACTCACATACCCTAAAGGAACTGCAGAAAAATACATGGTGGTTGCATTGGGGTGGCATGACTATACCTTTTTTCTTCTTTTACATATTTTTTAAACTTCTGAAATACAGTTCTGCTCCTTCATAATGAACAAAAAAATCAAGCCTAGTGATAACACATTTCTAAGTCCTGTTCAGTTGGTACCCTCTAATTCATGGTTTCCTTATATTCCTAATGTTAATACATTAAAAAAAACAATTCACATCCACAAATTCAGAGTCTGTGATTATTCAGACTGGGTATTCATTCATTGATTGATCCATCCATCCATCCATCCAACCAACCAATCAATATTTAGTGAGAACCACCTAGTGCCCTTCCAGGTCCTGTGATGCAACAGTGAACAGCATCATGTCCTTGCCTCATGGAGGGATGGCCAGAGCTGACCCTTTCCCTCTGTAGGACTCACCTAAAATGCTTGCTCACTTCACGTATGTGTGACACTGGGGGACAGAGGCAGGTCCAGCCAGAAAGAAGACAAATGCAAACCCAGGAAATTTCTCTTTGTCAGAAACATCAGTTGAAAGCTTAAAAGCACAATACATGCTCATAATACATTCAAACAATACTTGATATGACAGCACACCCACTTCCCAGAGATAAGCAGCAGGAACAGGAAGGATATGTATCCTTCAATTTTTTTCTATGAATCTATAAAAAGACATATTCCTCTATGTGTGTGTACACATTCACAAATATCCACATGCATATCTATATAAATGGTAGTTCTATTTTCATTTTAAAAAATGGATCTTAGAATGATTTTCATTCTGCGACTTCAATGCTTACTGCTCTGAGGCCAAGCATACAAATGTGCAAAGCACTGGGGGACCATAGTGGTGCAAGAATGAGATGGGCCTGATGAAGGAGATGGGGAAACGGAGAAGAAGAACAAAAGAGATGGGACGGGACGGGAGGGGCAAAGTGGATCGTATCCAAACAATGCCGATTTTATTCAGGGTTACAAGTCATTATATACTGAGCAGTGCACTATCATGCAGAAACATCTATAGTGGGAGAGTTACGGCAAGAATTCCGTCCATACCCCCACAGTTCCCCAGATCTCTTTCCTATGATGATTCTCTTTGTTCCCACCAAACTACTATCATTAAAGAAAAGAGGAGGCACAGCACATGCCTACATGTTTATGTCTATATCAGAACATGATTAGCTGGCTTTAGACTCACAAGGGCAGAGGCCCAGATAGGCGGGCACCAGGAGGGCAGAGGCCCAGACAGGCGGGTACCAGGAGTTTCGCTCAACTATTAACTCTAGCCTAACCGGGCGAAAAGGGCCAGGCTGGCGAGTTCAGGAGCTCTTACCCAACGGTTGACGCCAGCCTGGCTCTGGGCTCCCCACAGGCTGGGACTGTGGAATTTATGCAGCAATCCCGAGAGGTCTGCACTGCCTTCTCACCTGGCCGTGGCACAGCTGAGCTGGCTACTGAGCATGGTAGGACAGTGCTGGGGAGGGAGGCGGGAGAAAGGGATGGCAGAGAGAGGGAGTGGCAGAGGTAAAGGCTTGGAGGTGGAAGATGAGGGTGTCTGCTCTGTGGGGCGCCCCTCCAGGTTGGAGACCCTGACCAAATGATGGCTGAGTGGCTGAACAGACTCACATCTTGATTCATGCTCATCTTTGTTCCTTGTCTTTCTTCTAAAGCCCCACCCTCAGCCGGTGGTCTCAAACTCGCCTGTCCAGTCCCTTCAGCATCAGCAACCGGGGTGTGGCTCTGCTAGGAGATGAGGGCTGGTTAATGGGGTCCCCGATGATCATGAAAGCAGATGTTGTACTTACACATGAAAGAGAGAGTTGCATTTACCGTGCTCTGTTGTTTACACAGTAAGGGGGAATAAATTCATGGGAAGGTGGAGGGTGGAGTTTGGGGGGACCCCCGTTGGCTTCTACCCATTAAGCACTTCAGCTAGTGGGCAAACCCAGCATATGCCCACTTCCACTTTGGCAGCTGCTGTTATTAAGCAGGAGCTCCTTAAACACGGGAATCCACTGAACACTAATCTGGATGATTGAAAAACCCAACCAAAATACCCCACAGAAATTCAGCAGGAACTGCTGCTGATTGCTATAAATACACCAGGCCCATTTCTGGGTTTTACCCTGGTCACACTCCTGCAGTGACTGGCTCAGGGGCTTCTCAGGGCGGCAGCGGCAGGTGCCTTCTGAGAGCCTCTCAGTCCAGGCTGCTCTGCAGTGACCCCGGGTGGTCTGCTTGCCCCACACCAAGCTTTGGACACTTGCCAGACCCCTTACATGCTTGGCTCACAAAGCCTCCCACATTTTCCTTCCTCTTCAGCTCTCTGGGCCTCAGTGTTACCCTCTGTAAATTGGAGTGAAGGGGGGGAGGACAATGAAAGGTCATTATGAAACAAAATAAAGCAAAAGGAGGAGGGGAATCTCTAAGAGTCCTTCCCAGTCTGATCTTATAAAAACAAAGGGAAAACAGATGAGCTAAGAACCTCTGAGCTGTTCTGGGTTCAAGGCACCCAAACCAAGACTTTGTCCTAAAATTCCCTCACCCCACCCAGGACACTGTGTCTACCTTATTTAGTTCCCAAAGTTCAAGCTCCCTATTAGTACTTACCTTCCCCCTGCCACACACACACAGTCTAGCCTGTGCCTGGCCCATGCATCTGTATCCCAACGTACAGTGACTTGGGACCTCCTAGCTCATGTGAACTCGAGAGCCACCTCCATCCCACCTACTCTCCTCTACACCTTACAGCTAGCAAGGCCATCTGACCTTTCTCTGAGATCATGGACAACACAGGCTGCTCTTGACCTGCTGTGCTAGGACCCTTAAGGAAATCACTACAACTCCATCTGCAGCCTTGTGGCCCCATCTTGTCCCTTGTCTTGTCCCACCACACTCTACACCCCAGTCCTGGTCAGTGCCCTCCACTTGCTCCACCTGGATGCATCCTCCACTGGCCTGCCTCTGAGCCTTTGAATGAGCATGTCTGAGAGGTTCTTTCTTCCCCATTCATTCTGCCTTCACCTTTGAGCCTTAGTTTAAGAGCTACCTCTTAGCCTTCCCTGATTCCACGCTTCCAACTTAAGTCAGAACCAAGCCTCCTGCCCCAGCCCCTCCCAGCTCCACAAACCAGGTACCGATTGCCCATGTATGTATCATATTAACTTTCAGGCCTTCTACACCACATTTTAGAATACTTCATGAATCTGGGATAGATGGGTAGGCTGAGGCATAAACTGGGAAGCCAGAAGACTCTTTTTGGGTCTGTGCCTGTTGGGAAGGGGCTGGTTACCTGTGGGCAACTTAGGATCTGGAGATCAGAGAAAGGAGACACATGCCGCAAATCCTGGGGTGGGGTGAGGAGATCTGAGGATGCGGTTCTTGATCAAATCAGTGCATTTTGCACAGGTGCGAGGTCATGCTGAATGTGCAACTTTAGAAAATTATTTTTTTTTAGATTTTATTTATTTATTTATTTGAGAGAGAGAGAAAGAGTGAGAGAGAGCATGAAAGGGGAGAAGGTCAGAGGGAGAAGCGGGCTCCCCATGGAGTTGGGAGCCCGATGCGGGATTCGATCCCAAAACTCCAGAATCACGACCTGAGCCAAAGGAGGCAGTTGCTCAACCAACTGAGCCACCCAGGTGTCTACAACTTTAGAAATCTTGATAACGTAATGGCTTCTTCATGTTCAGTTGAATCAATTGCTATCGTTTACTTCTCTAGTGTTCCACTGTTGACCGTCTCCAATATCCACAGTTATAAAGAATATTCTATGGACATAGTAGATAATTCTTAAAAGGCATTTCTGGTTCCTATTAAGGCACAGTCCCTGAAGTGGAAACACTGGGCTGGAGGCGTGAACCTTGCGAGACTTGCCGGTTGGCCGAAGAGCTGCAATGGAACCTGCATGAGTTTGCCAGCACTGCCACAGAACAACATCACAGACTGGGGGGCTAAACGCCAGAAGTGCATTGTCTCTGTTCTGGAGGCTGCAAATGCAAGATCGAGGTGCTGGCAGGATTTCTCGGAGGCCTCTCTCCCTCGCTTGCGGATGATTGTCCTCTGGCTGCCTCTTCGCAGGGTTGTCCCTCTGTGTGTGTGCCCTCTGGTGTCTCTTGGTCCCATTTCCTTTTTTTACAAGGACAGCAGACTGGATTAAGCCCATCCCAACAGCACTGTTTTACTGTAATTATCTCTTGAAAGACCTTGTCCCCAAACAGTCATCTTCTGAGGTTGGGGAAGGGGTTAAGACTTCACCATATGGCTTTAGGAGAACAGTTCAGCCCATAACAGAACTCTTCCTTAGAGGTTGGAAATGGCCCTTGGTGTCACCTGGCTTGGTTGCTGGCCACCCTGGTTCCTTCCAAAGCTGAATTTTTGATGTGAAGACCTCTCTGTCTCTCAGCTGTATCCTTATTTCTCTCTCTTTCGGTCTCTCATGCCATCATGTCGACAGCTGTCAGTCAGAGATTTTCAGCCTCCGATGCACCTCTGACTGGAATCACTTGAGAGCTTAGAAAACGATCCTGGTGTCTGGTTCCGAGCCCTATAGATTCTAATGTCCTTGCAAGCTGGGCATGAGGAATGTTAAAGCTCTTCATAGTTCCAGGGGTTGGCCAAGGCCTCCCTTTCTTGCCTTTGCAAAGCACGAGACAGGGCACAGGGGCTATTTCACTACCATTTTCCAAAGTTAATTAAAGCTCCATATTCTAAAGCCTGTTTTTAAGTCCCCTAAACAAGTTCAATTTAAAGTGCAGTGGTAATTTGGCTCCTTTGTTAAAATTAAGTCCTTAAAGTAGAAATTAAAAGACAAAATGGAAAACCACTGGGCATAGAAAATCCACCCTGGGTTTAATAGAGTCTCTTAAGTCGGGGACTGGAGTGAGACCCTTGCTGCTCAATGTGGGTGGGGGGTGTGCTATACATTGTGGTCCTTGAGGCTTATGTTCTGTGTAAGCTTTTGAAGGAAGAGGATAAAAGCTAATTTTCATGAGAGCCCTGCTTCTGCGGTGGGGCGATTAGGAAACTGTTGTGTTAAGTTTGGGCTCCTCCAAGTTTAGTGCCCCAACTCTCAATGTTTGAAACAAAGCTTGACAGGATTCTAACCATGGGTGAATCTCACAGACAAGCTGAGCTAAAGAAGCCAGAGGTAAAAAGAGTTCCTACCGGATGATTCCAATGAGATGAAGCTCAAGTATAGGTCAAACTAATCTATGGTGACTACAATCAGAACCTGGGTGCCTCTGAGTGCATTTGTGGGAGACTCTGATCTTGAGTGAATGAAGAGGGGCACACAGCTCAGCTGGATCCTGGGAAGATGTCTGCGATATGGCTCCCCTTTAAACTATGGACTTTATAAGTGGCCTGGGGTCCCATCGTCGGCAGGAGGCAGTCACAGCCCAGCCCCTGGGCCCTGGCACAGCCTGGCCTCTGCTCGCTCTCTCCATGCTGCTTCTGCACCACAACCTTCCACCCAATGCCAGTGGCCGGTGCCGCCGGAGCTCCCTCCCTCCACCCTTGCCCGTGCTGTGCCTCCTGCTGAGATGACCTCCCCAATCTTGTTTGCCTGGCATTTGGTCATCCTTCCTATCATGGCCGGGAAGTTGTTCCTTTACCACCAGGGATGGCATTAATCACCTCCTTCACTCCTCACTTTATGCATCTGCTTTTGCCATTAGGCTGGGTGTGCTTTTGAGGGGCACGCTGTGTCTGTACCTGCAATGCCTGGCACAGTGCCCAGGCACTGAGCAGGGGCCGAAAAACGGTGTTTGTTGTTGAACTCTGTTAGTTTAGGATAGGAAATGGCGATCTGTAGACAAATGTCCTTTGTCACAGCCATCCATTTATGTGTAATAATATTTGAAACATGGTGGCGAAACAGGTCATTCAAATGGCTCTCGGGAAAGGCTGCTGTATTTGGTGAGTTGAGATCTGCAGGGACAGGTATGGACTGTCTCCAGGTCCAGGGCAGGTGGCAGAATGGCTGTCCAAGACAAAAGGACAAAAACTGGACACTGCGGTGGGACAGTGCTGGAGGAATGGAGGGAAGAGATGGGGAGGGACCAGAGAGAGTGGGTACAGGGAAACATAAGGGTGGTCAGAAGCTATGCTCTGCATAATGGAACATTTTCCTGTGGCCCCCAAATCTTCACTGAGCTACCAGAAACTCATTAAATGTTTAATGGGAACGTATTTGTGTGTGTGACATGTGCAGAGGTGAGTGGGTGTGTAAATATGCACACATGTGAGCACATGTGGCTGTGTGTATACGCACACGAGTGTGTGAGTGTGTGTAGTGCAAGTGTGTACACTTGCGAGCACACATGAGTGTATTGTGGGTGAATGTATGTGTGTGCACATGTGAGCTGAGAAGGGTTCTGCATTCCCAGCCTGAACTGTTGCGGGAGTGAGGCCGAGGGAGCAAGAGGACAGCAAGGGAACGTTGGCTCTGACATCTCTCAGCAGCCATGGGAAGCACGGACCCCGGGTTAGAGCCAGATCTCTGAGGGGTCAGTAGCCCCAGCTGAGATCTGAGCCACATGTATGGCCCCATTGCAGGGATGGTCACCAGTGTCATCAAAAGAGCACATCTTGGTTGCCCAGGCAGGACCTATACTGAGGAGTGAGACCTTCTGAGGTGCGAAGGGGAGGGTAATTGTAGCTGATCCGCCATGTCCGCCCTCGGCTCTGTCTGGGAGGGCAGCAGCAGGCATGCCAGACGTTTGCCATCCCCGGTCTCCATGAGGCCAAGCGAAGGGCATGGCTTCTGGGATACAAAGGTGAACCCGACACAGTACTCACTCTCGAGGGGCTCTCAGGAGGAGCAAATTGTCACAGAAGTGAAAAATGTGAGCGTTTTCAATTAAAAAATTTAAAATCACATACATCGTTTACATTTATGGCTCATGTATTATTTCTACTGGGCAGCATTACTCTAGAATGCCAATCCCTCCCTCATAAGTCCCCCTTACTCAGACCAAAAACCCCAGATCCTTCAGCATTGTCAACAATCTGGTTTCTCAACTCCTTGAATGCCTGGCTCTCTCATCTGTGCATATTTCAGCTTGCTGAAATTTCAAATTAAGCATGTGTCCAAGATCAAAAAAAAAAAAAAAAAAGAAAAAAAATGTGAGTTTTCTGGGTGTGTGTGTGTGGGGGGGTCAGAACAAAAGGGGAAGGGCAGGAGATGAGCAGAACAGTGAATGTGGAGCTGATTGTGGACGACCCGGAGTGCTGTCCCTAGCAGGGGTGGTCCCTGGAAGGGTCATCTCAGCCAGGTGCAAAGGACACACGCTTTCAGCTCAGCAGACCCTACAGAGGGAGCTTGGGCATCCTGGCACATCCCTCCCAGAGCTGGGGAGGCCTCCTGCTCCTGTTCTCTGGAGCGCAGACCGTGGGAACTCAAGCCCCATCTGATCGCTGTGTTGTGTATGTTGTGAACTCTGCAGGTGCAGGACTGAAGGCCACAGGTCATTTGCATAACATGGAGACCACATTTCAGTTTCCCCTCACAAACGGCAGATTTCACTTTCACAGTCCTCCTTTCCCCATCACCACCACACCGGTTTCTCCACTGTACCTCAGGAGTCTGGTGTTAGACACCCCAGCTTTCCCCTGTGGTATTTGTGCCTTGCCCACCCAAGAGCTCCAAAGGGCTCCACAACCCACCATGCTTCATGCTTCCCCCAAACCCTGCCCCCATACCCTGCACCCTATTCCCAGCTCCTGGGGAGTCCCACACCGGGAGGCAGGTGCCTGGGCACCAGTCCTGGATATGCCCCTAACTCACTATGGGATTTGAGGCTGTTGGGGTGTCAGTTTTCCCATATGTACCATGAAGGGTTCTAGACTTAATTTCTGAAGGTCCTCAAAGTTGTAGAATGATGATTATCTGATCTTAAGAGTTTTTTTGTGGTGGGAACCCTGAGACAATATTTTACAGCAAGTGTTGGGATTTGTGTTGGCCCCCAAGGGTCCAGGAACTTAAGGGCTTGCAAATGTCTCCTCCCATTCCCTGGATCTGCCACTGTTCCCCACATCCATCCCAATTCTCTCCCCATCCTCAGGTCTGGTTCCTGTATCTTTGTGTTCTCCTCATGGTGACTCTGTAGGGGATGTGTTACTTTGGAGGCACCTCCCAGCCCACTGTGCCAGAGAGCACCTGGCCAGGTGGGATGTCTCTTTTCCCTCCAGCCCTCCGGCTCCCAGGCCACAGTCCAGCTCATGGCTATGCCCAGAGCTTCTTGTAAACAGCCGTCCACTGAGCAGAGGGTGCCTGGAAGGAACAAGGCTGTCAAGACTCAAATTTTGAACACTGAGCACATTTTCCACTCACTCCTAACTTGAAGTTTGCAGAGAAGGTATTTTTTGTTGACAAAGTGTAGCAGAGGGAGACAAAAGGGATGGAGGGACAGGGCCCCAGGGTTTAAGTCTGACTTGAGATATGACTACAGGCAAGCCTGTTCCTTGCTTGGGGCTCAATGTGAGAAAGGAGTGAAGTAGGGTGGGCCAGAGTGTGCTAGACTATCTTTTAGGCCCTTTGCAGCTCTGATACCCACCAGAACATCAAGATTCCTTCCACATCCAGTCTCCCTATCCCTTGCAGGATGGTGCTATGGGCACAAATTTGGCTTGCAGATGGGAAGGGGAGGCTCAAAAAAGAAAAAAAAAAAAAAAAAAAAAAAAAAAAAAAAAAAAAAAAAAAAAAAGGAAGGGGAGGCTCATGAAGAGAAAAGGACCTCCCCTGGAGCACAGACAGGCAGGCTCCAGAGGCTAGGTCTGTGTGTGGGGGGAATGGTGGTGGCAGGGGAATCCAGAGTGTCCCAGGAGACTGAGGTTAGTTGAGGCAATGAAGCCAGAAAACTCCCCTGAGCAGCCAAGTGCAGGAGGGTTGCCATGCAAATCACCAGGAAGAGATGATTAGTGGGTGTAGGCACAGAAGAGAGGTGGCTGGTGACCCATGACTTGTCCAGGCCGATGGTGGATCTCCTGGGACTCCAGGGCTCTGCTTGGGGTGGGTGCGGAGCTGAGGATGACACAGAGGCGTGTCTGACAAGCTCCCCTCCCAGGAAGGTTACCCAGGCAAGGAGGAAGGGTGAGAAAGGCACGCAGATGGTTTCCATTTCAGGGTTCTGGGTTCTGCCCCAGGCTCTGATGCCTCACTTGGGGGTGGCGGAGGGGTGCACAGAGGAAGAAGCAGGGACCATTCTGAGGGCATTGTTCATTGTCAGTAGCACTGCTAGTATGAGGGGGTGATCAGAACACAGAGACCCTGTAGGCATCTTGCTCCTGGTCCTTGGCCCCACTCTCAGCTGGCACCTGAATTTCCTCCAAGCTGTGGTCACTCACCTCCAGAGACCGCAAGCCTGCTGCCTCCCACCGGGCCTGTCCCACCATTGGCAGATTCAGCCAGGAAGGGCTTCTTGGCACCAGGTCAAAGTCTGCATCTCCAGCAGCCTCGGTGTTTCATGCAATTGACCCCAGAGACGTTCAGCTTGCCTTTGCTCTGTGGGGAATTTTATGTAGAAATCAGGAATAAAATAAAATTACCAGAGTTCCACACTCACTTGGCGGACCTGGTGCCATATTTTAGGGATTAGGATTTTGTCCATTTTCTGCCTCAGTTTGCCATTCTCTGCTTTGGTTTTCCTACAGGAGATGAAGGTCACTGGAATGGCTAATGTCACGCATCAGCTTGGCTAGGGCATGGCGCCCCACTGTTTAATCAAGCACCCGTCTAGATGCTGCTAGGAAGGTGTTTCATAGATGTCGTTAACATCTACAACAAAACTGATTCTTAGTTAAGGAGATTACCCTCCAAATATGGGTGGGTCTCATCCAAATAGCTGAAGGCTTTAGGGGCAAGCACTGAAGTTTCCTGAAGAGGGAACCTTTGTCAGAACTTAAGAAAGATGGCCTGCTGATCTTATGGATTTTGGACTTTCCAGCACCCACAATTGTGTGAGCTTACATAAATCTCTCTCTCCATACATATTCTATTTGTTTCTTTGGAGAACCCCAACTAAGACAGCTGCCTACAACCTCCCTGGGCACAGGCAGGTAAAGGGCACTCAATCCTTAGGAGAAAAGCAATGTACAAGAAGATTAACATTATAAAAGTGCTAATTGGTGCAGCACCATGTGAATCTAAAACCCATCCCCAAGAGTGCCATCCATCTCCCTCTCAAAACCCATGATGGTTCCCTATTGCTTCGACCACTGCCATGGTATCAGCTGCTCTTTGTGAGTCGTTTCTGAGTGTCAGACACTCTTCAATTAATATTTAGAATTCATATATATATATATATTTGATGCTTTAACTCTTGCAGGAGAGAGGATATAGTCTCCACTTTATAGATGAGGAAAATGAAACTCAGAGGACCACACTCCTCAGCCTGAAATTCAGAGCCTCCAGTTTATCTTCCTCCAACCTTCATGTCATCCATAAGTGTACCCTAGATTTCCCCGTAGCCAGTCTGTTGCCCATCCCTGGCTTTCTGTGGAAATACATTTCCTCTTACCCTGTATCTCAAGGTCTTCCCTATGCTCCACGGGCATATTCTGATGCCACCTCCTCTGTGAAGTTCTCCTGGGTTCCCACCACCACTAACTCTGGAAGTGACCTCTTTCCCGCACAGCCTCAAATCTAGGCCTCTAACTTGAGTTACTGCCATCCACTTCAAGGCTTCTCACTCCCACTTAAAATGGAAGCTCTTTGAGGGCAGAAACATGTCTGATGAGTTAGGACAGGGCAGAGTACTAAAACTACTGGTTTTGTCTCCAAAGCAGTGAACTTTGATTAGCAAAAGAGGGTTGTTTCTGCTCCAGCATTGTTAGTGGGCTTCCATTTTCTTTGCTCTTAGCTTCCATTTAAATGACAGACATCACACTGACTATTTAGAAAGTTTGGTCTTGTTTTGTGTGTCTGAGGCTTGACGGAGGGAGCGACACCAGCAAGGCTATAATTCCAAAGCCTGCAACGTGAGCTCCTATTCAGCCTCTCCGGCCTTGAAGCCATCTTGCCTGACAGAGCCACTGTGGACCTCTCCATTTAGAAGTGAAACCTTCCAGTCCAGTGAACTGAAGCTTTAGTCATCCCTGTCTTGGTAACACCATGTATAGAATGGGATTGGGGACTAATGAATTAAATTCATTGACTGAAGTACAACTGTAGCAGTTCCCATGCCTGGCCCTGTGAGATAGGATCAAGATGAGATGGCCTTTAGTTCCTGAAGCTCCTGATTTGAGCAACAGGTAACGGGAGCCCCTCCTACACACCAGGAACCCTGCTCTCTGGAGCACTCAATCACTTGCATGCATCCGTTTTCTCTGTGAGCTGGGAGTCCCACAAGGGCAGCATTGTATCTGCTGGACCTGGGCTCCAGGGCAGTGCCTGGCACATAACAGCTATCTGATAAATATCCGAGAACTGAATGGGGTATGCCTCTGTCTCATCCACTAGAGAAAGAGCTCCTCCAGGGGAGGGAGCCCTCGATGTCCGCACAGGGCCTGGCTCAGGTGAGATGCTCAAGAAGAGTTTATGGAGGTGGATGGTCCTAGGTCAGTGCATGTCCAGTGGGCCACACCTGGCCAGGACATGGGCTGGGGTATAAATTCTGGGCTTGTTATGGGCGCCCATCTGCCTCTGATGTGGGAACTGTGGCTCCTATTTTCTTAGGTGACCTCTTTTCCTTATTTGTGACTTTGGGGACTGAACTATTAATCATGGGTAAGCTAAATACAGAGAATTGCCTCTAGAAGCTTCTACAGAACAGACAGTTCTGAGCACTGAAGGCCAGTGATGAGCTCAAAAAGGGGCTGTGAGGGGTATAAATCACACTGAAATGGGGTTTCCCATTGAAACAGTATCTAATGGAGGGATTATGTTCCTTACAAGGGATTAGGATTCCAAACTTTTCCTAAAAATGACCCCAAGTGTGACATTTCACCAACGATCATGGCACACTTACATAAAGTCCCAAGGCTCTGCACCAGTCCCATTTAAGTAATTGGCTGGTGAGGAAGGAAGGAGTGAGTGGCTTGTGGGGCCATGAGAAATCAATCAGAAGACTCTTGGGAGAGCAGCTAGATAGATGGGCAGAGAGAAGGGGAATGTGCAGAGTAAGAAGGTCCTCCGAGGCTGAGTCGTGGAAGACAGAGCGACGCTTATGGCAAGGGCCATGAGTTGCCAGCCTGGATACAATGGGCACAGTTGGGCAGGCTGGGGATTCGTGCTGCTCTTAGACCAAGGGTTGCCCATAGGAGGCAGTGCTGCACGCTGGTCATCGAGAGTGATTCTGATTTGGTGAAACCAAGGGCTATTAATGACCATTAGACCACAGAATACCAGAGCAGGGAATACTGAGAACTCATCCAGGCTGATCCCATTGCTTCCAATTCTGTAACGAGGAAAGTGAGGCCCAGAGAGGTCAAACGTTATCAGAGGTAAAAATTTCACATTTCCTTGTGATAGCATCTGACTAGCAATGCGTTTATACTAGTTTGTCATGTGTAAGAGGCTGAGTTACGTTTGGCAGACAGACAGGCAGGGGGGTACATGTGGAAATGTGAAAGGACTACTCACTAGTATATGACTGAAGTCTTTGATAAAGTGAAGTAGGTAACTCAGAAAGAAGGAAGTGATGGTCTGATTTTTCCACAGGAAATCCTTTGAGTGTGTACCCACCTCCTCCCCTCACTTGGGCAGCCACGGGGCATTTCTAGAGAGAACCATTCCTCATGTGACTATGAGACTCCTGGTCTTCAACCTGCCCTGGGTCCCCAACACCACTGCAGTGACCCTCAGAGACCTTCCCATTTCCCCTTCCCTTTGCTGGTCCTTCCATACCTCCCCACTCTCTTTTTCTCTATTCCTTTATTCTCTATCAAAAGGAAGACATTGAGGGGAGCATTTCCTCACCTTGTTTCTCTGCCTGCATACCTGCTTCCAACTCCTTTTGCTCAGCCCTCTGGATCCACCCCTTCTCTCCTTGAGTGCCATCAATTTGAGTTTTCTTCAGTTCTCCAAAATCCCCTTCTCTTTCAGCACCTCCGTGTCAATGGCAACCTGCCTGCAGCAGAATCCTCTGTCCTTTCAACCTTTCCTAGCCAAGGATTTAAAAAGAGGCATACATTCTCTCCTCTTCCTGGCTGCTCATTCCATGCATTTCAAGGAGCCACATGCCCCCAAATCTGACAGATGCTTTTCAGTTCATGTTTATTTGCTCATATTTCACAAAGGAGTTGAGGTAAAGATACAGGCAAGATGAGAGATTATGAATAATTAAAATAGTTTAGGGAAAGTATAAATCAGAATGGAAAACCAAACAAAAATAATGGGTGAAATACTGTATCCACACCTCCTCCCGAAAAAATTCAGGGAATAAAAACAAGGTACAACTTGGTAGAAACATTTTTTCTTACAGTTCTTGTTGTGTGCAGTGGTTTGGATAAAGTTCTGCAAAAAGATATATCCAAGTCTTTACCCTGGTACCTGTGAATGCAAACTTTACTTGGGGATAAAGTCTTTGCATGTGTAATTAAGGATCTTGGGATACTATCATCTTAGACTTCATGTGAGCCCTAAAGCTGACACAGAGAGACCAAGAAGGCAGAAACTGGGGTTATAGGTCTATAAGCCAAGGAATACCAACTGCCACCAGGAGGTAAGAGAGAGGCATGGAATGGATTCTCCCCCAGAGCACTAAGAAGGAACCAACCCCCAGGGTGCCTGGGTGGTTCAGATGGTTGGGTATCTGCCTTGGCCTCAGGTCATGATCCCAGGGTCCCAGGATCAAGCCCACATGGGGCTCCCTGCTCAGTTGGGAAACTGCTTCTCCCTCTTCCTCTTCCCCAGCTTGTGCTGTCTCAAATAAATAAAATCTTAAAAAAAAAAAAAA
>PITA01025319.1:0-18317 GCA_004023965.1 Spilogale gracilis
TCCCTTCCTTCCTTCTTCTCTCCCTTCTTCCCTCCCTTCCTTCTTTCCTTCCTTCTTTCTTCTTTTTCCAAACTGGCCAATTCTTTGCTAAGCTTATTTGCTTTTTGTTAAATCTTGTGATATGTAGACAATGGCAACCAGCAACAGCAACAGTAGACCCTAAATTTTATGATCTCTTGTTGTGGGATTACAAATTCACTAGATACACTGTCTGCTTGCTGGGTTATCACTGGTGACAGTATTACCAAATGCTTTGTCACTGTGTAACATGGATAAATATCCTTACAGCTTCTACAATCGTTTCTTTCCTGTATGTCCCTTGGCCTTTAAGCCAATTCTCTTTTTGTTGTTATGACAGCACACTATGTCTAGTTATCAGTTTTTGAATCAGCCAGCATATGCTGAGTTGAGCTGCAATAAAAAACAGCTCCTATGGAAGTTCATCTCTCACATTGTGGTCACTCAGGGACCTAAACTGAAGATAATGTCTTTTGATACTCATTTTCACAATTGTAGGAAAAAGGAAAGGGGGCGTGCCATGAGCTCGTCCTAAGACATGACAGGTGGTAGTTTAATCAGATGACTTTTTGTTGAATAACTAAGTTGCCAACTTCCCAGTATGGGATGGAAGAATCTTTATTGCTTTCCACCCCTCATGAACTCAGTTATGCCCACCTTTTAGCTTCTCTTATTCATGACAATCCACTTCACATTTTTGTATTAGTCAGGATTCCCTGGAGGGCAGATGACAGAAATCCAACTCAGCCAGCTCATCAAGTTTCTTTGTGTATTTCTATAGGTCTCTTCCTCCCTTCTCTCTCTCTGTCTCTCTTTGCTTCTGCTTCTCTCTGTTTTATTACTTTAGATAGATTTTTTCTATATAGGACATAATGGCTACTGTCAACCTCTGGTTCTTATCTTTTCAGATCCACGAATTAACCACTGTGTCTAGGGGAACAGGGCCTTATAATTACCTGAGACTAGATTATGCATTTATCTTGATGATTAGAAGGTAGGATAGAACACATTATCAGAAGATGGAGGATGGGGAGGGTTGGTGGGCAAGTACACAGTCTACCACAATCCACAACTTTTCTCTGTCAGTAAGTATAGAAGGAAATTTCACCAAGGCTGAACATGTTTAGGACATGTTCAGAGTTAGTGAGTATAAGTAAGAAGAAAATGGGGCAGGGGTTGGGGTGAAGACTGAGAAAAAGAAATATTGACAGAGGTAAAGACAGATGGTAAATAAATGGATCAGTAACTAATGTACATTGAGAATATTGTTAGGTTTTATGAGTTGGTGTATATGAATTTACAAAGACCATGAAAAGTGACTGTGTTATCTCAATAGTCATAAATGCAAATATTAAAAAAGCACTATATCATCATGCAATTAAGTTTATGATTTTGCTATGGAAAGACAGATCAGTTTTGTCATATTACTCTCCTGGTGAGATAACACTCTTCAAGCTATGTGACTGAAATAAGAAGGTGTTGGAATAAGAAATCCTAGTTGTGAAAACAAAAATGTGTTTTCTAGTTCTCATTGAATATTATTTTAGGATTACTTGAGGTCAAATCTAAGTTCCTGGGATTTCTAATTAATGTGCCAGTTACTGGCTGTTGCCTGTGTTAGCTCATCAGGAAATAGCTATAAGGAATTTCTTAGCTATTGTATCTTCCAGAAACTAATCAAACTTGGATCTGGAGGTAAAATCTTAATGAAGACATTTTTTGGAAGCTCCTCATTCCCGTACTGTTTAAAGGATGCTATTTACCTTTTGAAATGTGAAGTTGGGTTTTCTCCACAACTTGTCAATCTGCAAACATGTCAAATAGTTATACATTGATAAAGGCCAAATATCTTACCAGATTTGCCAGGGGGAAATAAGAACTTTTCTGGGTGGAGTATTGTGGGGATAGATCGTGTTGGAACCAAGGGGAAGGCGGAGAGAAGGTTCTAGAGAACAGCGGCTTCAATCATGGCACAAAGGGACAAATTATGGACAAGAGCTGAGTAGAATCGTGAAAATTCAAAGTGGAAACACTAAGAAAAAGAGGTACTTAGCAGATGTTAAGGCACTAACAGTTATTGGGTACTAACAATGAATGAGAGGATAGGAAGCAAGTGGGATGAGAATGACTCTGAGTGTGTATGTTAAATATGCCCATCTTGTGTACTGGATATCTTGCTTCTGAGACTATTATTAGCCTGCAGCTGGGACACCTTAGACTATTCCTGAGAGTCATGTGGGTCTGGAATCCAATCCCAGGTGATTTCCTAGAGGACAGAAGCTTGGGAAAGCAATGTTGCATTAAAGGATTAGGAAGAGTAGGCTTGGAGAGGCAATGAATCCAGGTGTGTTTTGTCAAATTAGCCAATTGATGGAAACTGTATTTACTTGAATATCTTTGATGATTGTTTTTGGATTTATCTTTTTTCCCCTTTCTTTTGGATAAGTAGTATCCATTCTTTAACTCCAGCAATTTACTCATCTTTGTTAATTTTGCCCAAATTAACTTTATATGGTAATTAGGATTTAGACTTTATAAGTCTCCACACTGTTGTTGTACTTTATATCTTTTTGAAAGGCTGGGAAAATTGGTGTCTTAGCGTGATTAAAATGAGTTTTTGAGCAGGGTTGTAATTAAGACCATGCTTGATTATTAAATGTCACATAAGAAAAACAATCCAAAGGTCTGAGAAGTAAACTTGTCACCTTGAAGTTATCTTTGTCACCACAAAATTCTCTTTATCTGTACTAGTCCGTGGGCAGCAGAGCAGTTAGTTTTCAGAGAGCTGAACAGCTAGAGGCAGTCAACAAACACACTAATTTAAAAAAGTGCTTCAAATTAACATAAAAAATATACATGGTCTAAAGTCAACTAAAATTAACTTCTCAAGCAAACATGTTTAAAACTTTGAAGTTTTCAAAATCTTTAATGAATGAAAAATATTTCTTTTGGACATTAATTTACACCATAAGATTTAGGAAACTGATGTGGGGCACTAATTTATTTCAAGGGTTACTCTTATTTATTCTCTAACATGGTATGTGCATTTAGGATTTAGGATTTAAGGTAATTTGATTTTTTAAAGATTTTATTTATTTAGTTAATAGAAATATTATTTATTTATTTTTTCTACAAATTTAAGGTAAGTTGATTTTTTGATTAAGTGCCATTTCTTATATTATCACATAAATCATGATATAATATGCTGTACAAATTGGAAATGAAGAAAAGGTGGCTTTGTCTTAAAAAGAGGTATAAATAATTGGTAGCAGGCCATACCTGTATAGTCACGTATGACTTTAGAAAAATTTTACATTAATTACTTGTTTTTTAAGGGTTATACAGTGTCTTTAACTTTCTATTATTCTGAAATGAAAGGTATATGCTCTTTGGAAAATTGTCTAAAAACTAAAATAAAATTAATAGCTGTGCTTAAACTTAAGATAGATATGGCATAATAATGTTAGACATAATTTTGATTTAAAAGAATGGATATTTATAATACTATTTCTTACTAAAATTCTTTTAAGAAATATTGTGAGTTTCAGGTGCCTGAGTGGCTCAGTTGCTTAGGTGTCCAACTCTTGATTTCGGCTCAGGTCATATTCTCAGGGTTGCGAGACCGAGCCCATGTTGGGCTCTGCCCTCGGTATGGAGCCTGCTTAAGATTCTCTCTTTCACCCTCTCCCTCTGCCCCTCCCAACCTACTCACACACACATATTCTTTAAAAAAAATTTTTTTTAAAAGTATTAATTTTTTTTTTAAGATTTTATTTATTTATTTGACAGAGGGAAACACAGCTAGAGAGGGAACACAAGCAGAGGGACTGAAAGAGGGAGAATCAGGCTTCCCGCTGAGCAGGGAGACCGATGTGGGGCTCGATCCCAGGACTCCAGGATCCTGACCTGAGCAGAAGGCAGTCGCTTAACCAACTGAGCCACCCAGGTGCCCCAAAAGTTTTAAAAATTTTTAAAGAAATGTTGTGTGGTCTTGATAAATTTTAGGGTCAGAAGTATAAATATTTTCATTTTCTTTAGTAGTAATTTGAAGTGATTTTTTGGTAACAGTCTTTATTTCTTATTGGACCTCTAGAACATTCTCTAATAGTGGTTCTCATAGTGTAAGCCTGGGAACTAGTTAGAAACACAAATTGTCCAGCCCCATTGACTGAATCAGAAATTTAGGGTTGGAGCCCACTGATTTATGATTTAACAGACCTTCTGGGTGATTGTGATACAAACTCAAGTTTGAGAACCCCTGGTCTAGAAGGAGTGAAATCTTTCTTGTCTCATTTGAGATATGAAAAAATAGTGAAGAATTTTTGTTCTCAGGTTTAGGTCCTGTTCCGCTGAATGGGCAAAATCACATTAGTAAAGAGTGCCCATCGGCACAGATCATTAGACAAAAACAATGAAATTTCTTCTTATGGTGGCTTTTCAGGTTGGCAATTTGGAAAACAAACCACAGTAACAATGCAGGGGACTGCTGGGAAAAAGTATGTTTGTTTAATTCCCAGAAAAATACATTTTTGAAAGTGGTTAAAAATTATCACCAGAGGGGCGCCTGGGTGGCTCAGTTGGTTAAGCGACTGCCTTCAGCTCAGGTCATGATCCTGGAGACCGGGGATCGAGCCCCACATCGGGCTTTCTGCTCAGCAGGAAGCCTGCTTCTCCCTCTCTCACTCCCCCTGCTTGTGTTCCCTCTCTCGCTGTGTTTCTCTCTGTCACGTAAGTAAATAAAATCTTAAAAAAAAAAAAAAATTATCACCAGGCTTTGGGCCAGATGCCAAAAAGAAATCAAGGTCTAGAAGACCAATCACTGACTTAAAATTAAAACTATTTTATCTTTTTAATTGTTCATTTTGGAAAACATGTCTTATGAATCTATGAGAGATTTTAAGAATGTTAAATGTTCTCTTAAATCTGTAATGAAGGGAGCAATGGGGTAGATATATATAGGTATAAGCAACTGGTTTTACACTGCCTGCTTTTGACGGGAACAAGAAAATCTTGTATTTTAAATACCACATTTGAGGCCAGTGATTTTAGAAAGTTCTGTTATGAAGACCTAAAGCCAAGCTCTATTGTTGGAACCAAACCTAGGCCTGCTGTATCTTTAATTCCAAGTGAAACACCTGTTCGTAGATCACATTTGCCATTTTAAGTGCAGTGAAGCAAATGCAATTGTGAAACTCTCTTGCAGAAGGGCTTTGATAGTTATAGGAATAAGGAGTATTGCCAAATGCCATACTACATCCTGATGAAATATTTACTGAACTAATTTACATGAACTGATTTACTCTATTAAAAAAATATCCACCGTTGGTAAAGAATCTCCAAGTTAATGTATGGTTTCTCCTACTGAAGTAAAAGTGATTTCAGCTGCATAAATAGGCTATGGTTACCAGCCAAACAGATTTTCTCTATTTAGAAGCAAATGATGTAAGTAATAGTTATGAATATCTAGTGAATAAGGAGGTTTGTTTTTGCTGAGTTCCGAATTTTAATTTAAATATCTACTTATGTTATTTAAAAAAGGTTTCAGAATTTTGCAGTTATAGAAAATTGTGTGACTGGGATCTATGTTGAAAAGATCTAATTTGAAAAGGTAAAAATAAATAGAGAAATACAAATATTGTTATGATATTAATATGTGGAACCTCAAAACTCTCAACTTGTAGAAGCAGAGAGTAGGATGGGGTTACTGGGGGTTGGGGGGTGGAGGAACTGGGGAGATGTTTCAGGGCATCAATTTGAAACTAGAAGATGAATAGTTCTAGAAATCAAATGCACAGCACAGTTATTAGAGTCAGTAATACTGCCTTATGTACTTCCAACTTTCTAAGACAAGATCTTGTATGTACTCGCAAAAAAGAAGTGATAATTATGTGACATTGAAGTGTTAGTTAAAGCTACAGTGGTAATCATATTGTGATATGTATCAAATCAACATGTTGTACACCTTAAACTATAAAGGTGGGTAACAATGTTATATGTAAATCATGTGTCAATTGAAAAAGGATAGATTGAGGTGCATTTTTTCTTGAGCTCAAGTAAGAAGTGTTTATGAGACCAATGCAGGGATGGTTACTTTCCTTTATTTTTCTAAATAAATTAAATTTGGTTCTATATCCACATCCACCTGACTTCATTCTTCTCTTCCTTGGATGATACGGGAATCCCAGACCCTGGATGTCCTGGGTGGTTGCCATAGTTACCATTGCTTTTTCAATATGTGACTGCAGATATCACCAACTTTGCAGCTGTGCTGTTTAAGACACTGATGCTGTTTTCAGAGTCTGGCTCCTTTACAAGGTCAAATGGAGTTAACATTTACCCTAACTTTCTAAGCCCGATGTTTAAGGCTCAGAACCCAGGAAGCTCTTTACCTTCGGCATCAGAACTTTCTTTCCCTTTAAGAGGCTGCTTATGACCTAGGCACAGGTCCCAGCACTTACAGAGCCTGCCATCCTATGGGCCTCCCTGTGTTGTAGAAGCCAAACCCGTCACTTGAAACTTAAGCAAAGACCTTCTTCTGGCCTAGAGTAGCCAGTTACCTTACATTTCCCTCAGGGACCCTAGAACCCAACATTTCCTGGATTGTCACAGGAATATATTTTTTTAAAAGGGGAAGTTTCTCGGGGCACCTGGGTGGCTCAGTTGGTTGAGCGATTGCCTTCGGCTCAGGTCATGATCCTGGAGACCCGGGATTGAGCCCCGCGTCCGGCTCCCTGCTTGGCGGGAAGCCTGCTTCTCCCTCTCTCAGTCCCTCTGCTTGTGTCCCCTCTCTCACTGTGTTTCTCTTCGTCAAATAAATAAATAAAACCTTTAAAAAAAAAGGGGGGGGAAGTTTCTAAAATCTAATCTCTAATCTCTCCCTCCCCCTGTCAGGTTGAGACTGGGAACAGAAAGATTTGGTTATTATTTAGGAAAAGGAAATTGAGTGAGACTCAGGGGAGTACAGGGGAAGCATGTTACACCGGTGACTGAGAAGGTACAGTGCTGAAAGCCCCAAGGGGCTAACTTTCCTTTCCAACTGGACTTGCTCCAAAAGTGGGCAATGGCTGGGGTGCCTGGGTGGCTCAATTGATCTAGTCTCCGATTCTTGATTTTGGCTCAGGTTATGATCTCAGGGTCATGGGATTAAGCCCCACATAGGGCGCTATGCTCAGCATGGACTCTGCTTGTCCCTCTCTCTCGGATCCTTCCCTCGCTCTGTCTCTCTCAAATAAATAAATAAACGGGTGCACACATAAGTGCACAAATACACAAATGCATAAATAAATAAAATATTTAAAAGTGGGCAATGGTTTTTAAGAAACACCAGTATCCTAGGGGCCCTAGCAGCATATCTTTGCTTACTCCTGTTACTTTCATATACTAGCTAGCCATTCACCTGGAAAAACATGACATAGATTGAGAGTGAAAAATACAGTGGCTCATTTTCCTTTCAGCTCTTCCTGATTTTAAGTCAAAGGTGGAGACTAAAGCAGAATGTGCTGTGTCAAGAAGGGACATAAAAACAGCTTTGTGCAGTGTTTCTACTTTTTTAAAAAACATTTTATTTATTAATTTGACAGAGAGAAACATAGCTAGAGAGGGAACACATGCAGGGGGAGTGAGAGAGGGAGAAGCAGGCTTCCTGTGGAGCAGGCACCTGATTTGGGGCTTGATCAGGGGACTCCGGGATCATGACCGGAGCCGAGAGAGATGCTTAACGACTGAGCCACCCAGGTGCCCTGTGTTTCCACTGTTTTACTAACTATTCATGTATGAGCTACAAAACACAAATCCTCTAAGTTTGGTGATTTTGCATGCAAGTTAAAAGTTCTTATAGCTGCACTTAAAACCAGCATTATATGATGTAAAGGTAGGTGACAAAATTCATGCTAATAACTTGAAATTTTAATTTTTTGGGTGTCTGGGTGGCTCAGTTGGTTAAGGTCCAGGGGTCATGGGATGGAGCCCCACATCAGGCTCCCTGCTCAGCAGGGAGTTTGCTTCTTCCCTCCCTCTGCCTGCTGCTACCCCTGCTTATGCTCCCTCCTTCTCTCTCTCTCAGATAAATAAATAAAATATTTAAAAAAATAAAATTTTAATTTCTCATTACTTAGAACAATATTAAATAGGAAATAAGAAAACACTGTGACAAGTTAAGAGAGAAACCGAGAGAGAGAGCAGCCATGGAAAAAAAGAAAAGGGTTTATATTTTCATACTTTTAATGGCAGTTTTCTCTGTTTATTAAAAAAGTAGAGTCCCGCATTTTCATTTCACATTGGGGCTTGCACCTCGTGTAGTTGGCCTTGTGCTTGTACCAATGAAAACGATGCCCACATGTCAACTTGCTTTTTTCTGTTCTTGGCTCTTAGGATTTGGTATACCAGTGAGGACATGCTGCCACTTTGAAAAAAAAAGTGTGGTCCCACACAGTATTCCTTTAAAGTGAATCTTTAAAAATGCGTTCGTTTACAAGCTCTTTCATTGCAGAGATCAACTCCTATCTGCACTGTTTATTATATAGAAATTCTTTTCCTATTGTCAGATAGATGTATTTGCTCCACCTACATCTCAGAAGCTGAATTTAATATTTTAGAATCTAACTCGACTGTTGTTCTGAGCATCTGAGAGCAGAAGTATGGGGGATGTTGTTCAAAGTGGGATTTCTTATTGTCCTGTTAAGCTTATTTGTAGCAAGTGGTAAGCACGGCTTAAATATTAAAACTAAGGGAACATGTCTACATTCAATAAGATAATTTTCTGTAATTCTGAAAAATAAGATATTTTGTTGAAAATGAGTGTTTTATCATGTTAAAACTGTTGAAATACCTTTCAATGTTGTTTAATGACTTTAATGTTCTTGTAACTCAAATTGCCCTCATAAAGCAAACAAACAAAAAAAAGACTTCATTTTTCCTCAGTGAACATTTATGGTGTAAATTCCTTAGGAGATTATAATTCACAGCATTTAGATTATAATAAAAGCCTTCTGAGTTGTCCGGTTTTCTTGGCCTTTAGCAAATTTTGACAACCACTTCATCCATTCTTATTTAATATTATAGATTACAGAATAAAATAGAAGTTGTAGATCACATAAATAACAATTTTTATGAATGGAAAAGAAAACTGACAAAAGAGTATGAATTTCAATGATGAATCCTTTTTGTTACCTTATTGTTTCATTTGTTTTATTTTTCTCCCCTTTCCCCTGGAGTCCACGATGGCACTCTGCCTGAATTGTTATTTGTAGCATTAGAAAATAAATGGGAAGATACACATTCACTTATTCCATTTAGTTATTCAAAAACATATGTGAGCCACCTGAATCTCATCTATTTTTGGAACAAAAAAAGGCATAAATCAAATGGAAAAAATGGCAGTGGGTCCAATACTCACTCAACAATTAGATTCCTTCTGTTCCAGACACTGGGGACTCAGGCTTCCTGCACACAAGAAACTTTCCTGTTAGTGGTCAAGGTATATCATAAATACCTATGTGTGCTTGAGCTAAGTGATCAGAGAAGGCCTTACTGAGAGCTGGCATTAGAGTTGTACCCTGAATGATGGGGTGAGGCATTCTTACACTTGAAAGCCTTCCTTCTTTTGGACCTCGGCCGGAGTGTTCTGCTTCTCTGACTCTCCTGCCACCAGCAACTTTTCAGACTCTATCTTGGCCATGATGCTGTTGATGTGTGTGAACATCCTGTTCTTCAGTGTGTTGCTTCCTAGATGTCTACATTTCTGAATCTAGGCCTCTGGTTCAAAACCTTTTGGGGTCATGCATTTTGGAGAATCTGTAGAAAGATACAGGCCCTATTCCCATATGATATGGACATGCTTACAGAATCATACGTGATTTTTAGGGGATTAGAAGAACATGCTGGAGATTGCTCATAGGAACTGTAGGGGTGCATGAACCCCCAACTGAGGACCCCTCCTTTACCTGACCTTCCTGGTTAATTTCAAACACACTGATGGCTTTAGACACACAAAGGACTCTGAAATCTGTATCCTCAGTCCAACTTCAGCTCTGTATATCTGACTACCTTCCAGACATTTCCACTGTTTGTTCCTAGGTGACCTTGATTCAGTCTGTTCAAGAGGCAACACTCTCAACACTAATTATCACCGCTTTGTAACAGGGACAAACCTGGCATGGCTGATTCCATATTGCTTGCATCTACCTTGCTGTGGTGATCTCTAGCTTGGAAACTTCTGCCCAGCCCTGCACATAGACAGGTTATAGTTAAGATCTGTAAAAAACATCTACCTCACCTGAGGAGATAAAGAAGTATGGATAGAAATGACTATACTAGGTTTAAGATTTACAGGAACAACATGACCACACTCTGTACATAAAGATCAACTGACCAAGGACAAAGAAGTTACGTGACCTTCCTCAGATGGCTATAGATATCTGTCATCTTCTGACTCCAACCTCTTCCATTTCTCCCTTTTGCTAACTGAAGAAGCTCAAATTTCATGCTGAGGAGAGATGGTTCTTTGGGATAATAGTCTGCCATCTTCCCAGTTTGCTTGCCTTCTGAATAATGTCACTTTCCTTGCCCCACCATCTTGCTTCTTGATGTACTGGCCTGTTGTGCAGCAAGCAGAAGGAGCGGGACTTAGTTACAATTTCTTCCTCCCCCTTTCACCTCAGCTTCCTCCTACATGCTCTGTCTTTGTGGACAGCAGCACCATTTCCTGAGCTATGCCTCAACTATCTTTTCTTGTTATTAGGAGCTGCCACACTGATCATCTTTCCCTCATTCCCAAAGCCACACCTGCTTTGCAATCCCACTCCCATTGCCTTTATTTATGCCTTTTAATCTTTCTTGGATATTATTTGAGAGTAGCAGTGCCATAGAAATCTTTAAGAATGTGGCAAATGTTTCCAAAAGCCCTTTAGAATAATGGGTGAGTCTACAGTCTTGGGATGGCTATCACTGGGGGTTCTAGTCAATTCTCATTGAGAAAGAATTCTCTTCTCTTTTATGATTTAAATTCCTCACGAAATAGTAAGGGTTGAAAAGTTATTAATGCATAATGCTCTTTTCCCCTTCTAACCTGAAGACAGTTATTGAGTTTCTCATTGCATTGTCATTGACCAGTTAACCAGTCCCCAGTTTTACTTCCTTTAATTTCCACACATTTTCATCTGTTATTTTTCTTGAATCCTTTCAATAGTTTCTTCATGCATAATAATGTTCAATTCAGAACTGGATGTTTGATCCTAGTACTTTAGCCAATTCTACTATTGTATATATATTTTATCCTTGAAAAATTGGAGATCTTGTGGTAGATGGGAGATAAGGAATGTTAATTAGATTTATATGTGATGCAATCAGGCAAATCAATTAAGACAATACAACACAGAAAGTAAAAATGCTGAGAAAATATATATAGTTAAGCATCAGCATATCTGAGGCATTGAGATGGGTAGAAAAAAAATTAGACCAACACGAAGTGTTGACTAGGCACTGACTATATGCATATCAGTGATTTTTGGTGGCGGGGAAATCTTAATGGGAAACTATTATAGCAGTTGAAAGAATGGCAGCTTGAGATTTCTTTCCTGTGATTCTTCCACCTGTGCTTTCATCCTCAGCTGTGCTCCAAGAAGCCCACTTGAGGGAGGAGCTGTGCTCTGATTTTTTTCCAGGTGGAATGACATCTGGGCTCCTACCTCTTACTCCCACAGGAGCCATTCTCATTTCATTTGTTTTACATTTTTGTCTCCTCTGGAAGACTGTATTTAAATGCAGAGTTCCAGGGGGAAAAAAGAAAGAAAATCATTGTTATGGATGATGAATAAATTTACCCTCTACACAAAGTATTTCTTTTCATTGTTTGGATTCTTCCCTCAAAAGTCAGAATGTTAATATGTTATTTTATTTTAAAGATTTTTTTTATTTAATTGAGAGAGAGAGAGCGAGAGAGAGCATGATGGGGGGGAGGGACAGAGAGAGAGAGAGGGAGAAACAGGTTCCCAGCTGAACTCCCCTTCCCAAAATGTTATTTTACACAGCATTACTTATGTCTACTCTACTACTGCATGATGTGTCTGATTCGAGAGTTCTCAGTTGGGTGGATGCGGGTGGTATGAGAAAACTGGGTGATGGGCATTAAGGAGGGCACTTGATAGTAATGAACATTGGGTATTAAATACAACCGATGAATCACTGAACTCTATCCTTGAAACTAATAATACATATATGTTAAGTGAATTTAAATAAAAACAAACAAACCAACAACAACAAAAAACCCCAAACTGTCAGATATTAAAGCTATTTGCATAAAAAAATGCAATGTTTCTGAGTGGGTTAATCTCTCTTTCTTAAGGTGTTCTCTTAGGCCTTATTGATATCTTATTTTCAGTCTTAGGGAGATCTCATCATATCTTAGTTTCAATTACCATCCATTTGGCAATAAGTCCTGAATAAGTATCTCCAGCTAATATCTCTCTTTTAAGTGTTTTTTTTTTTTGAGACATCCCAGCATCAGCATGTACATATCATGTACATAGCCGCATCACCATCTTTCCTCCTGGATCTGTTTCTGCTCATGTGGTCCCAGCCTCATCAAATAGAACTGTCATTTATTTGCTCAAGCTAGATGTCTGGGAGTCTCTGTTGACTTCTTTTTTTCTTTACTTGCCTGGATCTCACCAATCACTAATTGTTGTCAAATCCACCCCATAAACCTTTCTCAAACTTATTCCATTTTTCGATCTCTGCTGCTACCACATTAGCTGATACTGCCATCTAAATGATGCCAGTAGCTTCCCAATTAGTTTCTTTGGTTCTCTTGACCTTTCTCCAGGCACACTTCTCCCTCCCTTTGCTCTGACTAAACCCCTATTCACTGTTCACTGTTTGGGTAGTTTTCCTTTAGGAAGATGAGGAAAAAAACCTCACATATGAGGTTAGATGTTCTTGCTAAGTATTTGCACATCACATCAAGATTTTCCTATCTGTAATAGTATCTTGCTTTGGAGTATACTTTTCATTTGCTGTCCTTTTCTTTTGATAATGAAAATTGTACCTATCTTACTCAATATTGTGTCCCCAGGGCTAGCATAACATTTGGAATATAGCAGAGGTTAAATATATATTTTAAGTATTGAATAAATGAATGAAACTTGTGTTTGGCATTCCTTTGATAGTTTTTTCCCCATTGTAATCTTTTTAGTGTCTGCATATCAAATTAGGTAGATCATATATCAAGATATAGGTCTTGACTAATGTCTCACATGATTATTAAATACCCATTATCTTAAGAACAAGACAGGGGTGTCTACCATCACCACTGCTGTTCAACATAGTACTAGAAGTCCTAGCCTCAGCAATTAGACAACAAGAAGAAATAAAATGTATCCAAATTGGTAAAGAATAAGTAAAACTCTACCTTTTTACAAATGACATGATGCTTATGTGGAAAACTCAAAAGACTCCACTCCAAAACTGTTAGGACCCATACAGGAATTCAGTAGTGTCAGGGTATAAAGTCAATGCAGAGAAATCAGTTGCACTTCTATACACCAACAACAAGACAGAAGAAAGATAAATTAAGGAGTCAATCCCACTTATATGGAACCAGAAAAGACCCTGAAATGCCAAAGGAATGCTGAAAAAGAAAACCAAAGCTGGTGACATCACAATTCTGGACTTCAAGCTGTATTACAAAGCTGTAATCATCAAGACAGGATGGTAATGACGCAAAAACAGATACATAGATCAGTGGAATGAACAGAGAGCCCAGAAATGGACCCTCAACCCTATGGCCCACTAATCTTTGACAAAGCAGGAAAGAATATTCGATGGAAAAAAAGATAGTCTTTTCAACAAATGGTGTTGGGAAAACTGGACAGCCACAATTTGCAGAAGAATGAAACTGGACCATTTTCTTACACCATATACAAAAATAGGCTCAAAATGGAAGAAAGACCTAAATGTGTGACAGGAACCCATCCAAATCCTAGAGGAGAACCTCTGCGACCTTGGCCCAGCAGCTTCTTGCTAGACATGTCTCCAAAGATAAGGGAAACAAAGGTGAAAATGAACTATTGAAACTTCATCAGGATCAAAAGCTTTTGCACAGCAGAAGAAACAGTTGACAAGACCAAAAGACAAGTGACAGAATGGGAGACGGTATTTGCAATTGACATCAGATAATGGTATATCAGATATTTGTGAATGACATATCTATAAAGAACTTATTAAACTCAACATCCAGAGAACAAATAATCCAATCAAGGAATGGGCAGAAGACATGAACAGACATTTCTCCAAAGAAGACATCAGAATGACCAACAGACAGTGAAAAAGTGCTCTAGGGGTGCCTGGGTGGCTCGTTCAATTAAGCATCTGCCTTTGGCTGAGGTCATGATCCTACAGTCCTGGGATCAAGCCCCACATCAGACTCCTATTCTGCAGGGGGCCTCCTTCTCCCTCTCCTTTGGCCTGCTGCTTTCTCTGCTTGTGCTCTCTCTCTCTGTCAAATAAATAAATAAAATCTTAAAAAGGAAGTGCTCCACATCACTTGGCATCAGGGAAATACAGATCAAAACAATGAGATATCACCTTACACCAGTCAGAATGGCTAAAATTAACAAATCAGGAAACAGCATATTTTTGATGAAGATGCGGAGATGGGGACTGTTGGTGGGAATGCTGGTACAGCCACTCTGGGAAACAGTATGGAGATTCCTCAAAAATTTGAAAATAGAGCTACCCTATGATCCAGTAATTGCTCTACTGGGTATTTATCCCTAAGATAAAAATGTAGTGATGTGAAGGGGCATATGCACCCCAGTGTTTATAGCAGCAATGTCTGCAATAGCCACGCTATGGAAAGAGCCCAGATGTCCATTGGCAGATGAAAGGATAAAGAAAAAAAAATATCCACATATATACACACACACACAATGGAATACTACTTAGCCACCAAAAATGTGAAATCTTGCCATTTGCAATGACATATTAAGCGAAACAAGTCAACCAAGAAAAGAAAATTATCATATGATTTCACTCATATGTGGATTTAAGAAAAAAAATAAGAGGGGAAGGGAGGGAAAACTATAATAAGATGAAATCAGAGCAGGAGACAAATCATAAGAGGTTCTTAATCATAGGAAACAAACTGAGGGTTGCTGGAGGGTACAGGGGTGGGGGCTGGGGTAACTGGGTGATGGACATTAAAAGGGCATGTGATGTAATGAGCTTTGGGTATTATATAAGACTAATGAATCACTGAATCCTACCCACTGAAACTCACAATACATCATATATTAATAAATTCAAGTTAAATAAAAAATACCCATTATCTTGAATTTCATTCATAAATGGAATTTTTCTTTCATTGTCTGCAGAAAGCATCTCTCACTTTCAAGTTTATTTTACTTTCTATTTATCAGGGATATGACTGTATTTTTGCTGTTCTAAAGGCCTCCTGGTTTCCTTATAAAAATCATTAGAAATGTATGAGGATAAGTTTTCAATTAGAAGTTTAGCAAAGGGTTTTTATCTACAAAGGCAAAACATAATTGAATAGAGATAGAAACCATGGAAATATACCTGAAAAATTAGGCTATCTACTATAATAAATCTTTGAACCTTTGAATGATTATCTTAACTTAAAAATTTTAAATTAGAAGCTGCCTCAGCTGTGAGTTTAATACATGAAATGACAAATATATGACAGCATGATGGCCACATCTTTAATGACACTTTCTGTAGGTTACAAAAGTTGTATCCTGGTGTATGTTGAAAACGATTCCATTCAGAGTGGGAAATTTGGGCAAACCAACACAGTACAAAAGCCACTTTCTTTTTTCAAGTTACATGTGTGGGAACTGAAGGGGATGAGGAAGACATGCTACACCCAGGTATGCTACTTTGGCATAAGGGTTATTTTGAGCTGAAGGCAATTTAGAATCAACAAATGCATGAGTTCTCTTCCCTCCCACTTTTCTGCCTAAGAGCAGAGCATTTTCCTTTGTGAAGGTGCCCACTTCTCTCTTGTTTCAGGAAGAGAGAAGCAACTCATCGCCAGAGATGCAGAGAGCACAATGAAATGAGTCCGCATAAACAACCTGACTAAAATAACCCTTATCTCCCATTAGTTCCCACATATATTTACTAGTCATTTAGCCACAATTTATCATACCTCAAAACCCAAACCCCTTTCCTTTATTAAAATTATATACAAACCCCTAAGTGCTGCTTTGAGTTTCACTTAGTTTCTGTGAACTCATGTAAACTCATGTAAATTTTTTGTGACCTAATGTAAAATTATTAATTAAGTTTGTGTTCCCTTTCTCCTGTTACTCTGTCTTTTGTCAGTTAAATTTGCAGGTTGCCAGGCAATGAAGCTAAGAGGGAAGAGGACAAAACAAAACAATTTTAAAACTATCTGAGAAAGAAAATTATAGAATCCCTATCAAAGCTGTTTAGAAACCTCTGCTTAGTGAGTTGATTTCTGGCTAGTTTCTGGTACAGCCAAAAGGCCCCCAACATGGATATTTTAGGTTGGAAAACTCTTTGCTTCCTTACAAGCATAGGGAGATGAGTCAGTGGGAAGGTGAAAATATTTGAGAAGGAAGATGTACATGGGTCTTCAGGTCCCTTAGTAGTTGCAGAAGTTTGGAATCTACAAGGAAGGAATTTGAAGAGTGGAAGGACAAAGTGTATGTGAAAAATTATATATAATAAAGAGGTGAAGAAGATGGTCGTTCATGGTATGAATCTTTTTTTCACAATAAAGTAGGGGGATAAAGCCTCTGGTTAGATTGGGGGAAGGGAGGTGTTACTTGGGGGAAGTTTATCCTCAATGTATAGCACCCCATCTGCCTATTAGAAGTTAAATTGTCCCCTTCTCCCCTATGCAAACTCATATGTTGAATTCTTAATCCCCAATACCTCAGGAAGTGACTTTTTTTGGAAACAGGGTCCTTGCAGATGTAATTAGTCAAGATGAGGTCATATTGGAATAGGGTAGGTCCCTAATCCAATATAAGTGGTGTTTTTGTAAAATGGGGGAAATTTGGACACAGACACACACAGAGAGAAGAAGATATAAGGAAGCATAGGAAAAAGATAGTCATTTACAAGCCAAGCAGAGTTGCCTAGAAGAGATTCTTTCTTCATAGCCCTCAGAAAGAATGAATTTTACTGACACCTAGATTTTGGACTTCTAGCCTTCAGAACTATAAGACAATAAATTTCTGTTGCTTAAACCACTTAAACCACTCAGTCTGTGATACTTTGTCACAAACAAATATACTCACCCAAACAAATAAATATACTCATCCTGAAAGTAGAAATCCATCCTTGGTGAATTGAATGAATGAATGAATGAATGAATAGTCATTGATTGACAAGTGCACATGACTCCTAAGGTTTAGATTAACAAGAAAAATTTCTCATCAGTGTTAAGTTATCCCAGAGGGTTGAATAGTTCTTAGAGTTCAGTTGATGATTTGGAGAAAGTAGTGAACTTGAGATTCAAATGAAAATAGTGAACTTGAGATTCAAATGAAGATTCAAATGGAAGGAAGGTGATAGATTAATTGTTTAGAGTAATGAGGTGGAGTACAGCAAGGATAAATCCTTTATCCTGTCCTACTGAATTAAGGAGGAATTGGAAAAAGTGAATCTTTTTTTTTTATTGTTACTTAAATTTTTTTTCCCAGTGTTCCAAGATTCATTCCCCATTCCCCACACCCAGTGCTCCATGCATAAGGTGCCCCCAGTACCCACCACCAGCCTCTCCCATCCCTCCACCCCCCTCCCTCCAAGTCCCTCAGTTTGTTTCTGTGTCCAAAGTCTCTGTTGCTTCGTTTCTCTCCCTGGATTACCCTACTTCCCATTGATTACCCTACTTCCCATTTACTTTCCTTCTCCCGCCGTCCTCCAGGTTACCCCTCATGCACCGCAAGTAAGTGAAACCATGTGATACTTAACTTTCTCTTCTTGGCTTATTTCACTCAGCATAATCTCTTCCAGTCCAGTCCATGTTGCTACAAAAGTTGGATATTCATCCTTTCTGATGGAGGCATAGTATTCCATTGTATATATGGACCACATCTTCTTTATCCATTCATCTGTTGATGGGCACCTTGGCTCTTTCCACAGTTTGGCAATTATGGCCATTGCTGCGATGAACATTGGGGTACATATGGCCCTTCTTTTCACTACATCTGTATCTCTGGGGTAAATGCCCAGTAGTACAATTGCAGGGTCATAGGGTAGCTCTATCTTTAATTTTTTTAAGGAATCTCCACACTGTTTTCCAAAGCGGT